>JAUJYZ010000502.1:0-20965 GCA_033675265.1 Actinostola sp. cb2023 | reverse complement strand
AAAATTAAAATGTCTATTCAAAAATGGCTGCCAATTCAAATAACAATATTTTGTTTTTGACTGACTGGCCTCGTGTCCATGATGCTGCACATAAGAGATTTCACATGGACACGAGGTTAGTCAGTCAAAAACAATGACTATTTGGCAGCCATTTTTGCATTCGGCCTATTGTCATGACGACGAACCAATCTCCTTATATATGGAGGTTCTAGATGCACATCATTAATATCCTACTTTTTTCTTAGGAATGGGTGTTCATGACAGTTCACTGCTGGGGTGAAGACCCAAAGGGTTATGGTCCTTGATTGTCTCGGACAACGACAGAAACACACGTGAACACCACGTGACAAAAGCTAAACAGGGTGACTTAGAAGACGTGGCACGAGTAGTCGTGGATGACACGGAAAACCATGTGCATTGGGATTCACGTGTGATTAACGAATACGACAAACCAAAGCATGCATCCCCCGGTAACGGAACAAACTCAGGATCATATTCTTAAAACCATGGAGTCACGTGTCTCATTCTATATTCGTTTTGCGCACATGGAATTTTAATTTCAAAAGCATAAATCACCTTTGCCTGTGAAAACGGGCATTGTTTAAACTCTGTTCTCACACTGAGGTGATGTTTGCTTTTGACATAAAATTTCATGCGTGCAAAACAAATATAGAATGAGACACATGACATTTATTCAGGGCCTCTGATATGGTGCGGAAAACCCCGGAAATTGTGCGGAAAAAAAAGGGAAATTATGCAGAAAATTATGTGATTTTTCCAATGGTTAATTTAACTTTTTTCACTAGGTTTTAGAGGAGGAAAATCACTTAAATGCTGTCCAATACAATTAGAACGCAAATCCTTTCACCACCGCTCATTTATTTAGAATTGCAACCTGAACACCAGCATTTTTTTTGGAGGCCGAATTATAACGTTTACTATATATTCGTTTTTACACAGAAGAAAGCATTTTTATATAGGATTTGTAATATTATTTTGTTTATTATAAAATGCTCTTTCTTTTTAAGCATAATTTATGATTACATGTAAGTCAAAAAAAAAAGGAATCACCATTTTCCCGGACAATTTTTCCCTGTGCCATTTTATAACTCTGGCATTCCACAGGAAGCCCAAATAACTAGTGTCAGCTGTTGTAGAGGTTTCTAAGGTGTTTTCAAAGGAAAATCACTCTGAAATAACTGTTAACTGTCAATGAAAGTTTAAATAAAGCGAATGTTTGCTTTGGATTTGTTCATATTGTGCTATTTTTCATGAATAATGCGGCTATCGGTAAATTACGCGATCAGATGTGATTTGAGGCCAAATGTGCAAAATTGCACCATCGCGTAATATCAGGGGCCCTGTTTATTGTAGTGTTAATCTCTTTTTAGCTGGACAATGTTAATGATATTAGAGAGTTTAAGCAGCAGACGTTTTTGTCAACACAGATGGCGCACACACTGACGAATGATGTTCGAAACGACCGTTGACGTCCATCACTGTAATCTACGACGTGAAAACAGGCGAAGTGCCATCGTAGATTGCCGTCACAGACGTCAACGGTCGTTTTGAACATCATTCATCATTGCGCGCGCCATCCGTTTTAACAAAAACGTCTGCTGCTTAAGCTCTCTATTGACTGTATAAAAATATCAATAACACTGCAAAATCTGTCTTTTAGGAAGTTCAAAACTATATGTTCTTTACCTTGACAGTTTTCTTTGCCACCTCATCAAGACTTTTCCTTGCTGGACAAAGATCTTGGCGTTTGCTTCCAACAGGTCCTTTCTCTCCATCCCTTCCCTTCGGGGCATTGCACCAACCAGGATAGCAACATCTATGTTAGTAAATGCCTCCTTTGCATCAGCAGTGGCCACAATGCCTATACAAAATATATAAAGAGTCAGGATTACTGTACACCTACTCTGACTAACCCAAGTCACTTGGATTAGAGTAACCAATCAGATAACAAATTCAAATGTTTTGAATTGAAATACAAAGGAAATAACGAGAAGGTTGCTCATGATGTTTAATTCGTTCGTTTTGGATTCCTATACTTTAATATTTTTTTTTTTACAAAATACTGCTTCAAAAGCAAAGATCTGCTTTGTTAATGATAAAATACCGTTAGTTTGCAGTTTTGGCTGTTGGTTTTTGATTTATAATAATTATATAAAGTCATTAAAATCCTCAAAACTTGATGTGCTTGACGTCAGATTTATTCTTTTGAATATAATTATTTTGAATAGATCTAGAATTGTAAATGTCTATTATTAATGTGCCATCAATCGCGGAAGCTCATTGCATTGTGGGATTTATTAAAAGGGTCTTAAAATTGACCAAGCTGCATGTATTAAAAAAAATACCAATAATAACAATGCCAACAGCAATATGCACGGCATGTCTGATAAACAGCTTTACTGAGCCGTTTACTGTGTTTAAATAAAGTTAATTGATTGATTGAACAACAACAACAAATAATAATAATAATTAAAGGAAAACCTTACCTTGCAAGAGAGGCAGAGCACAGTCCTGCAACTCCATGACAACACCATTAAGGGCAGCCATCATTGGTGGAATGTCCAGCAAGTACAAAATAATAGGCTGAAGAAATATAGAAAACAATGAATCTATCCTTGTACATGCAGTAACAGTGTGGTGGTAGGTGTACATGTATCTGTAGCACTTAGAAGCAATAGAAAGAGCAGCTGCATGTAAAAGGAAACAGTAGTACCATCATAGAATCTGTGACAGCAGCAGCAACAGCAGTCCATGCATTAAACAGTGTACGTGATCTCTGATCAAAATCTAATTCTCTCCTGTGAACTCTTTGAATTCTGGAGAAGTTGGATTTGATCATAAGTCACTTACATACACTGTTCTTGCACAGATCCCTTTGATTAAGATATGTTATTGTAGTGGTGGATATGGCAATTTGTTGTGGTTGTTGACGATGAAGGAGGAGGAAAACATTGATGATAGCCTGTGTAATATTCGTATTGGTATAATAACCATGAAAATAATGTATGTGGCCTAGTTAATGGTATTTGAAACACACAGCATGTGGAAGTGTTCAAAATCTTTCTGCCAAAGTTACATGAGAAACTAGCACTTGACTGCAGATTATTTCACCCCACCCACCCCCCATTCGGTGACGTGTCTATCTCCCTGCATATTACTGTTCATTGCCTCGGCAAAGTCACATCATTTAACCCAACCAAGATAGCAATTTTACCAATGAGAATGTTGTACTAACTAGTAGATAAATAGTATTGGGGCTATGTTGATAATTTCTCTTCAATGTCTAGAACCTACTATACCTGGCTTTGTCCAAAGACATCTCCCTTTGCCACTGAATAGAGCAAGGAGTAAGCAATCTGACCTGCAGCCCCCGTTATGCACACATGTAATGGTTCACCCTGGAGATAGAATCCAAATAGACATGAGCTATGAAAACCCTTTGTTTGGGAACCTAGCACAGGAAGACTTATCATTGATGATGATGATGATGATGATGATGATGCATAATCAATATAGCCCAACCCCAGTTTATGAGATCACGTTTTACAAGCTATGAAGAACACAAACTTGGCAAAAATACCACAAAATTGGGAACACTTTCAGTGGATTTTGGTACTGAACTTTTTGGTGAAGAGATAAAACCAATTCAATGCAATACTTTTATTAAACGGACATTTAAAAATAAATTTGTTTTTGATTGTTCTTTTATGGAGTTTCATCTGTTTCATGCCCATGGTCGAGTGAGATTATTACACAAGAACAACTTGCAAAGGTACATGTATTACGGGCTGTTTTGCCACTTATTAATACAGCTCTAGTTTGATCCTTGGAAATATACTCCCACACAAACTAATACAGAGAGCTAAATTGGGATTCGAATTCCAGAACGCTTTTCCAGACCTTTCAATTTCATGCTCACTTTCGCAAGCCTGACGCAAGGCACGTCCATCAAAAACACTGAACAGACAACGACCCGGAGGACGATCAGTTGCCTAAATGCAAATACTTTGAACTTAAATAGAGAGACACCCTTGTGGAAATCCGTAAAATAAAAAATACCCACAGTGATTTCGAGGTTTTTTCAATTTTGTACATTTTAGAGTCAATTTGCTCAATCGATAATTTATATATATGTGTTAGAAAAAACCTAAGTGTTCACGGTTCGAGTGTCCATACTGTAATCCGAAATGTGATATTTTCGTAAATTTCAAGCCCATTGAGTAAAGTGGGACGGCCATCATTAATCACTCAAGCAAGAGAGCATAAATTACACTTAATAATAATAATAATAAGTATACTCTCTTGACTCAAGTCAATAGGACTTAAAAGTTTAAGTCTTTTATCATTACAACCAGTAAATGGCCACGGATTTTCACAAATGTTCGGATTGTCGTTGCATTTTTACTTCTTTTATCTCTTTTATCGTCTTACGTTCTTGAAATAACTATAATTATAATACTTTCAGTTCATTTTGAGATCTGCAAAAAATTACTTGATGTTAACTAAGAAGTTTAGCCTGGATCCACCCCTCTCTAGACCACAACTTTGGCGGTCAAACGGAACACTGACAAACTGATACTCTCATTGTTTTTAAATGTAATTTTAATTTCTTTGATTGTTGTAAATGGTTATATTTTCTCTCTGATTTGCCCGGCTACACATACGATTATCGATTCTACTATGGTCAATGCAAAAGAAACTGTATCCCAGTTTCCGTTGACGTTTTTGAACTAGTTTGAACAGCTTGGTGACTTTGAGAACACGAACGAATAGACCTTATGCATAATGACGTAATATGACTACAACTACCAGAATGCTTTGCGCATCTTCTTTTGTGAGTTAATTAGTACCCTTTGTCTTAGTGAATTGTGAACTGTTTATTAAACATTACTTGGCAGCTAAAACTGAATTACGTAATTTACAATTGAATGAATTACCTCACGAGCGAATAAAAATCTAGAAAAAAAAAGAAAATTCGCAAAGCATTCTGGAACTGGTTGTAGTCACATTACGTCATTATGCATAAGGTCTATTAGTTTGAAGACGAAAATAAAGGAAAATACATTTCCTAAAAGTAGAAAAGGAGACATATATTTAGCGGTTCTGCAATGAATTTATCGTTTATTGACGTTTTCCAAGGAATCATTTATTAAGTAATCAACTGAAGGCGTTAAAATATTCACCGGCGTATAAGCCGCACTCGCAGATAAGCCGCACCCGAGTTTGGCAACGCAAATTTTGGGGAAAAAATATTTTTTTGAATAATTAATATAAATCACACGTTAAGTGGAATCTTGAGAAAGCTACATGTGCATTACATGCTTTGCGTTATCGGATGTAACCTCCAAGAGAATACTTCAACGGCTTACCAATAATTTTAGCTTTGTAATAGACTAATCATAAAGACACTTTTTCAATGGAACTCTTTACGACAAATCACGATCCATACAATCATATGACTGATTCAAAACGTATTTCCCACCAACTTTGGGCATTATCAGTTCTAAAATCCAAGGTTCGTAACGCGGTGCACTTGAGAATGTTATGATTGAGATACTTGATTGGCACATGGTGTGTTAGCACGTTAATTATGTATACATTTCTGGTACCAATTCCAATAAAGCAGTTTTAGCCTTGAGATGCAATTTCAGATTAAAATAAAATAAGCTTACTAGATCTTTTTCGTTTATTCTTAGGGGAAGCAGTCTTTCAGACGTAAGTACTGTATAGCCTAAACATACCGTAAAATATATTTTTGATCATTTAAATTTGACATATGCTAAAATTTTACTGAACCCAAATAGAGTGCAGATGTTTAGGTCTGGGATAGTGTATGGAAAATCGCATTTCTAAGTTGGGATAGGTCAACTAGTGTTTTGGGCAGCACCTCCCTAACCAGGAATTCCCTGAGTACCCCCCTCCCCCAAGGGATCAGTGTGATTATCGCTTAGAGGCTCAAAGAAGGGGAAGGGGAATGGGATGGCGGGGTACATGAATTAAAGTACATGTGTAGTTCCTATTCTAAATCTAGTTGTGATGCTTGGCCAGGGTTCTTAGTAGATATTTAACAGCTCGCCCAGAACTTGATGGCAACATTTTTGTAGTCTAAGTTGACATTACTTGACCATCAAGTCTTATAATATTAATAATAATAATAATAGTAATAATAGTAATAGTAATCATAATAATAATAACAATAATAATAATAATAATAATAATAATAATAATAATAATAATAATAATAATAATAATAATAATAATAATAATAATAATAATAATACTAATACTAATACTAATAATAATAACTTTATTCTTCAAAACAAATTACAAATGAGAGATAGAAAAATACTAATACTAATAATACTAATAATAATAATAATAATAATAATAATAATAATAATAATAATAATAATAATAATAATGGTGGTTGAATGTTAACATATTTAATAAATTACACTGTTAGTATTGTCAAGCATGAAGTCAGTTAATGTGTTTTATTGATGATATCTATATACTCTAATACAAACAGATTGCAGCAGTCAACAAGTTACCAAATGTGGAAGTGCTGAGTTTAAGGTTGGTCACAGTGTTCATTCATTCAATCCTTCATTCATTTTTGCTTATAAAATGATGTAAATCAGTATTGTAAGCATATTGATCAATCTGATTTTTTTAATTTCAGTGTTAATAGTATTGCAAGTCTCAGGGATTTTGCTTACTGTATGTATCAATACTCTTTACCATAGAATGTCATTAGTTTTACTGACATTCAGTTTTACCTCTATCAATCCAGAATATGAAATGGAGATATTTGTATTTCTTTGTTTTCAGGCCCAAGACTAAAGGAACTATATTTGCGTAAAAACTGTATAAATGACTTAAGTGAAATAGGATTTTTAAAGAAACTTCCCAAACTGCGAGTCTTGTGGCTGTCTGACAATCCATGTGCTGAAAAACCCAACTATAGAAGTACAGTCCTTAAAAACTTGCCAAAGTTGATACGATTGGATAACATTGGTAAGGAAATTATTATCTGGAGAACAGTGTTGATGTACTTACAATAGACCGAATGCAAGAATGGCATCCAATTTCAATTGCCATTGTTCTGGACTGACTAGTCTCATATAGGTGAAAATGCTTTTGTGTTTCCACATGAACACAAGGTTAGTCAGTCCAGAACAATGGCAATTGAAATTGGATGCCATTATAATTGCATTCGGTCTATACACAGTCATTTTGCTTGTAATATGTAGTTAGTTTATCACCCAGTAGCTATGCCATGGTGTGGACTCCTTTCAGGGTTCAATATTTGGTATTTTGTACTTTCAGCTATTGATGAGAGTGAGTCATCCATGGCGTCAAATGTTGGTGATGACATTGTTACCCAGATAACCTACCAGAGTACCCTGATCTTGGAGACACTATGTCCTCTACTGTGGTTAGGAACTTAAAATTAGCACTTTTATTCCTCATTACTGTTTCTAGCAATTTTTAGTTATTATATTTTTTTATAACACCTTTATTGAAATAATACATTATAATAATAATAATACATATATAGAAATTATGAATATACAATTTCAGGGAAGCAGTACCAGTCAAAACTCTAAAGACATTAGTGGCTCAAGAGCATCAACAGGTAGAAATGTACATTGTACTCAAATTATTACTAGTTCAGTGTTCTTGTGAAGGTGTAGATATATACAGCTTATTTGATGGTTTGGCAGATAATATGCGTGGATATTTTACGAGTTGCGTAGTATTTTTTCTGAGCCCGAAGGGGGAGGAAAAATACGAGCAATGAGTAAAATGTCTGCATGTATTATCTGTCAAACCATCAAATAAGGAGTTTATTATTCCACAATTGATCTTGTTTCTTTGTTTCTTAAAGTTTTTGAGCCATTTTTGCTATGCTGTTCGTGCGCACGTGAGCTACTGTGTAATACGCTGGCATATTTTGCTTGTTCTCTTGCCCTTATATGGTAAATTGACACATGAGTGGAATAATAACTGACAGCACAGACAGCCCAACCATTGCTTTTGAGGCTAATAAAAATATATTTGCATCTTTTTTGATGGGTTTCCTGTGGTAGAGAGAGCACGCGTGCAATACGTAAGGTTGGGTTCCCTGTGCATAAAAATGTATTATGTTGGGCTCCCTGTGCGCGTCCCGCAAGAAGCGCCCGCAGCAATGTACATAGTGAAACAAGTTTCAATATACACATGTACTGCGGGACGCGTGGGACGCGCACATGCTCTACCACAGGAAACCCATCTAAAAAAGACGTGCATACAAATATATTTTTATTTATTAGTAGTAGTCTCAGAAACAATGGTTGGGCTGCCTGTGCTGACAGTAATAATTATTTTTTATTATTGCATTTTTTTCAGATCAATGTGTTCCATTTATTGCTCCTGCTCAAAAAGACATCACAAGAGTTAGTTTAGTGGACGAAACAAAGTAAGAACCAAATTGAATTTAACATTGCCCAAAAAACAATTATCATATGTGTAATATTTAATAATCGTAATCTGTGGATTTTACTGAAATTTGCCAATATTTCAGTAAGCTGAGAGCAGAATTGGGGAATCAAGCCACTACTGTTTGAAGAACCTAAGATGCAATCTCAGTCCATGAAAATACTATCAGATTCCTATGGCAGAGCGCGTAAATGAACGTAAACTTAACAGCACAGGAAGCCCAATTTATTCCGCGAGTTCTACCACAGGAAACCCATCAAAGAATGTGCGCATAATTCATATCTATTTATACCATTTATATTAAGAGGAAATGATCGGGCTGCCTGATGTTTCACCATTAGGGTGGGAACTGGGCGGTGAGACTAGTGGCTGTTATGTATTAACTAACAAACAATTGTTTCCTATAGACATTCGTTATCAGGCCAGGCCACGCGTGCTGGAAAGGAGGCCAGGTTCATCATGTGAGTGGAAGCAAAACAATCATGATTCTGATGTCATTCTGACGTCATTCTAACGTCATTATGACCTCATTCCGTCGTCGCTCTGACGGCATTCTGACGTCGTTCTGAGACTGGTTCTGAGGTTATCTCTTAGTGACGTCAGAGAGATACATGTAACGTATATGTTGTTGTTCTTTCGCTATTTCAGGATGACATCCTAGCCAGCGCGTACTGCCCACCCTACTTCTTAGTCACGGCCAGCTTTGACGGTGACATTATTTTGTGGAGCCTGGACCGAGAGAAGATGATAAGAATTCTAAAGAAAGGATCCAGAAGTTTTGTTGTGAGTAGAAAACGATGTCATCAGTTGTTGATCACCAGTTCATCTTGGTTACCATGGTTATTGTTTTCTACAGCAAATCGAAATTGGTGAAAGTCGGTCTTATTGGTCAGCGGGATCGACGGCTAAGGTTAAAAACATCAAGTGAACACAAACAACCATTAGATCATTCAAGAACAACCCTCAATCTTTAATGTCTGGACAGACAATGAGCTTGCATGTATGTCTACAATAGAATCAGGCTCTATGGATGAGATACATAAAACTGACCACCAGGCCATGGTTGCACGAAAGGTGAATAGCGCTATCCACTGGATAAGTCTTATCCAACTGATCAAATTTATTGGATAACTGCATCAGTTTTATCCGTTGGATAAGACTTATTCAGTGGATAGCACTATTCACCTTTCGTGCAACCGGGACCAGGCATACATATAACTGCCTACGTCGTTATTAAATAGGGATACTGGGTTTCATCTGACGTTTGCAGAACGCTGCATGGATGTTTAGTTTATGCAAGTCACCCAAGTTGTTCAAAGAAACAAGACACTATTTATAAGCGTTCTGCACTCTGCATGCTTTAGCAATGAACCTTGGGTTTCCTCAGCGACACAGAGCGCATGCGTTTTGGTACCCAGTTGGCGATTTATGGCCATAAGAAAAAGAAAACCTATTTATCAACTTGGCATACACAGGCAGCCAACGAGTAATCACTAGATCCATTGTGGAATGTTCTACAAGACTATAAGCACTATGCCATCAAACCTCTTAGGTCTGCAAAGTAGCCTTTGGTGATCTCTCCAAACCCTGAAAATCAATGAGTAAAATAATTAATGAATAATAAATATTAATCTAATAATTTATATTAAAACTTAATAATAATGTCTTAAAATATTGAGAAAAGGAATTACACTAGAAATTTCACTGAAACCTGCTACGACATTCTGCTTTACAATTACAAGCAGGCAATTCATATCTACTTCATATTATAACGCTGTCAATATGTCTGACTGAGCATGCACATACAAAATGCACATAAGTTAAGCTTACAGTTTTCGTCTTTCTTCTTTCCTCTTCATTTTGTCTTCTTTTTTCTTCTCCTTTGACGCTTTCTTCAAGAATGTTCTTCTAGGAGCAACCTGCATTGCTCTACAAGCCAGGCATAATCTGTCTAGAGGCTGGACAGCCTTTGAAGAGCGCAAAAAACAGACGACAATTTTGCAGCATCTTGAACGAAATGTCTGAATTTTTTGCACGTGGAAAACAGCTGAGCCTGCGATGTTTGTGGTCGTGCCCAGTTCCCTAGACCGAGCGGAAGGATCAAAACAAGATTTTGGATATTTTGTGTGTCTTTTTCAATGAATTCTTCGCGATCAGAGAGAGTTCTGTGCATGCAACACTGTAATCACGACTACAATATATTTTTCATCGATTTTCCTTCACATTGTCCAATATGTGGCGTGAAACTGCAAAACTGTGAGCTGATAATCCCGCCATTTTGTGTTCCTTGTCCACTGTTGTCTGCAAGCTGTCTTGCTTTGCGATGCTGTGTAGTGATTAAGCAAACTAAAGGCGACATGTTACGGTAAGATACTTGTAATTCTATACTTCTACGATCCCAGGCGATTCCGACGAAGGATGTCAATAAATTTAGTGCTTTTTACATGCATGGTGTCAAAGTTTCATTCTAAACAACCAAATGTTTCAAAGTGAATTACATAACACAAAGCAACGACTTGAGCAAGAGGTGCAGACCTTCATCATAAGATGTCAACAACAGTCAAAGTTCTCAAGAAAAGCTTCAGAAAATAGAAGAACAAAGACATTTGATGGAGGGAGAGGTGAGTTCTTTGAGGTCAGAGAATATCAAAATTAAGCTCGAAGCTGATCATAGATTGGAATTCAGTGGAAATATTATGATAAATGTAAAAAATACTTATAAGACTCCGTCCACACTAAAACGCTAACCTACGTTTTCCTATTGTTTCTGCCATGAGCTGATTGTTTTCGATTCCCTTGAGGATGTATAGAACAATATAAAAACGATGTGTTTTCAAACGAAAAACGCACGAGTGTGGCCGAGGCCGAAGTACCTATCAGTATCACCATCTTGTGATCAGGTGATATATGAGCCGATAAACACGTGATATTTTGGAAACACTGTCATGGTGATGTCCCTGAAACTGAAGTATGAAAGAGGTGAAGCTTAGAGAGGAACGAGGGCTCTGAAAAAATCTATAAATTGATTTGCCTTTTTTTCAAAATTGTACAAAATTCGCTATTGAAAAAGTTATTTGGAACTGATTTTCTGACGAAGAGAGCGTTGCGTGACCTAATTAGTAACGGTGCGAAGGAGACTGATTACCAGGTCCTTGCGGTCCGCGAATACATACATGACTTTATAACCTGATTATTAATCTAGGTGTGAAAACAATGAAGGTATTTGCTTACGTGCTGTTGAAAATAAGCTTGCTGATAAACGTGCACTTTGAGCACTTGATTCATCTCCGGTTCATGATCTTCAGGTTTCCGGTCGAATTTCGGAATCGAGTCGGCAAGCGTTGTTTCGCAGTTTTTGCCACGTCGTCTGGACTCGATGACGTCATGGAATGAGTGAATTGGCCCATCCCCCCTCTAAGGAGCATTGTTAGCACCACGCCAAGCTGACTGACCAACTCTCTTCCTCTTTCTGAAGAAATTGGCCGAAACACCGGCATTTTTATATCTTTTAAAGCAGATTTACGTTGGGGAAAAAGCCAATTCTGCTACATTCATAAAGGCGTGGGTTCTACCTTATCATGTCAACTATGAATCCCGAATAGTAAGTTGAAAAACATGGCGTAGTTGACGTTTTCCTGTGGCAGGGTTTGATACGATGGAGAAGTGAACGGATAGCTCGATCTACGTGGAACATTTGAGGGGGTACATATAACGTCTTTCTTCTCCTTACAGTGATTATCTGTTCAAGTTGCTATTGATTGGAGACTCTGGCGTTGGAAAGTCGTGTTTGTTGCTTCGTTTCGCGGTAAGCAATAGTTGTCACGACCCGGTCAGTCGTGCCATAATATCAATAACCCTTATTTATAATCTATTCAACGTCATACGTTATAAAACGAAGTTATCATTCCTGTAAATACAATACTACTTGTTTGTGTACAAGTTTCTTGGCCTACAAACACTTGTACTTGAGTATTGAATTTACTGAGCAATGAAGATCATTTTTCTACATAGCTAATGTCTCTTCTTCCATTCCCTAAAATACACATATATTGATACCTTGGACAATACATGTAATGTTTTGATACTGTAATGGGAATAATAAGTGGTATTTTTGGAAATTTCAATTGTTTGATTATGTATTTTTACATTTTATTCTACTTAGCAACTGTTTTTGTAAATGGCTTCCAGCAAGGTATTTGGTAGAAAGTCCATATGCCAGTCAGGTCGACAATTCGTCATTGAAATTTGTGAGGGTTTCTTATGTTATGAATGTGTACATAACGTGTACAAGTCATTTACTGAAGCCCCAGACTGATCATTATAAACATTTCACACCTTGTAGAAAATGCCATTTTAGTAATTACACATTTTGATCCCTATTGCCAATATCTTAGTGTAGTTTCTTTAGCTGGAGAATATAGTACCTTCAAGATGTATGATAGCAAAATATTTGTTATTATACCTTGTAAGATGTACTATCATTCTATTTAAAGATTGTTTGTGTGTAGGATTCATTTAAAATTCACGAAAATAAGCTTCATCTATGCTATTATTTTTTGATGGATTTATTATGATTTATTTTTGACGAAATGAATCTGTCGAAATATATAGCATAGATGAAGCTTATTTTCTTGAATATACACCGAATCGAAATATGGCGACCAATTTGAATAACTATTGCTCCTGACTGACCAACCTCTCATTCATGTGAAAACACTTTCGAGGTTGGTCAGTCCAGAACAATAGTTGTTCAAATTGGTCGCCATATTTCGATTCGGTGTATACTTCTATTGTTTTATCTAATTTGTGTCAAGCACCAGTGTTCCGTAGTAGACAATGGTGTTTGGTATCAGTGGAATTTCTGCCAGCTTATGCAAGGGATAGTCTGTTATGTGTCATTCCAGCTTCTTGTCAAATCATGTAGCTTTGTATCTATGTTCTCAACATTGTCTCAAAGTGTTAAGAATTTTGCTGATAGAATCCATAGGATTAGTCTTGAGCTGTTGTTGATTGTACAATAATTCTTAGGAATATTTCTATATTCTTGTTCATGAAGAAGCCAAATAAATTATATATAGCTAATTGCATAATCGTTGTCGGGTTGAAAATCATGAAAGCTATGACCAAAAGGAATTTTGGGAAATTAAAATTCTCGAATTACACCGTCAAATGATCGACCTTTTTATCCAGACTTGTAGGATCTTAGTTAAATAGCTCATATATGCCTACAAAACTACGAGAACATTGAATATATCTGTATGTAATGCAGGTCATGAACTGATTTCCCATCCATCCTTGCGGTCTCAGCTTCTATGATTTATGATTTTCAACCCGACAACGATTATGCAATTAGCTATATATAGATCACATTTTCATGTACATGTATATACATTTCTAAATATATAACAAGCTTTTGCTCTCTCGTTTGACACTACCGTACTTTGGGCTCGTTAAATCGTGGATAGAGCAGATTTCGTATGCATGGTTTGATGACGCTGTTTTTCGACTGTTTGGTTTGAACCAGAATTCTGAAGAAAACAAACCAAGCGTGCGCTCAATGGCATAACTGGCGTCAAAAAAAAAACACAACAGAATCCTTAACTTTTTTGCCCTTTTTCTCACCATTCTATATAATAAAGCAAATAGAACAGCTTTTTCTGTGCTCTGTTCAGTTATACAGCACTCGCCTACGGCTCGTGCTCTCCCCTAACACTTCTTTCGTGCTCTCGTCACTTCCTTCGTGCTGTATTACTGAACGGAGCACTGAAAAAGCTGTTCTAGTTGTTAAATATAGTATGGTGCAAATGTACAAGTACACTGGTTGGTGCACTTTTTTAAATTTCCCTTGCTTGACCAATTTCAGCAATGAACAAACTCAAAATTATTCGGAAATCAGTAACGGCAAACTCCCTTTTTGCGATTAGGTAAAGACAATGTTCCAAGGTAAAAATGAAAAGTAAAAAGGGGGAGAGGAAAGCGGGGGTCACAGGAACCCTGTGACCTTAATACCCTGTGGCCACCCCCTGGATCCGCCACAGCCATATAAACTGTACAAAATGACTAATCTATTTAAAAGGTCGGTTCATTTGTTCTTCAATAGCAAAAACAATCGAATACAAACTGTCTGCATGAGCTTTGACAGTCATACGTTAATGCGGTCACATTTCATCTCTCTATATTTTAAAGATGGACACCTCTCTAAGACAGACACCTCTCAGACTGACAGCTGTTTAGGATCCCAAGGGTGTCCATCTTAGAGAGGGTTCACTGTAATTTATAACTGGAAGTAGCCTCAGAAGCAATGGTGGGGGGAACAACTACAGTACTGCAGGTACACAGTACATTGATAGTGTACATGTATGTCATATTGCATGCACACTCACCTTTGACGGACAATTTGACTAGAAATGTTTGAAAAGAACCTGCTTCTATTATTCTTGCAGCGTATTCATTTGTGTCATTGAGTGTTAGATTTGTTATAACGAACCAAGCGTGGCCTTGTAAGATGCGGCGCAATATTGTTTCAATATACACATTGCTGCGGGCGCGTCCCGCAGGATGCACACAGGGATCCCAACATTATACATTTCTATACACAGGGAACCCAATATAATACGCGCGCGCTCTACCACAGGAAGCCCATCAAAAAAAGACGCGCGAATATATAAATGTATTTATATTTATTATTAAATAGCCTCAAAAGCAATGGTTGGGCTGCCTGTGAATATGGCTGTGAATTCACTTCTAGAATCCTGTCCTTTTGATATCTTGAATTGCTTTCAAAACAAAGATTAATATCTACTTGAGCCCTGTGTGTCGTTTGTTTAGCGATTAGAGCGGTTTTTAGCGAGTTTTGGGGCAAAGTGTAGGTCGCTCAGAGGGCCTTGCGCAAATTTTCCTACACGTCTTGACGAATTCTCATCAGGGCGCCAATATGACCGTTTGTCATGTCAGGTCCCTGCAACAGGTTGTCATTCAACAATGTTCCTTTATACTTGGCAGCTGCGTAGAAGACTATTCTCACCTTTCCTGTCTCGTTCGGATTTGTGACCCCATGGTGAGGCAGGTAGTTCGTTTTCGAGGATGTCTTCCTTACCTCTTCATCAGACAACTTCCTTGCATATCCTCGCTCGATATAGTCTTACCTTTCTGTATTTCATTTCAAGCTCAGGCTCCCTACGAAATTTGCGTTTCAGGCTCATGAATCTGGACTCGCAACTGATCTGTTATCATGTAGCTTTGGGTTATCTTCCTTCCATAGAAGTCCCACTTCATAGTGGTCATTGGCTAACTGTGTGGTCTTCTCCAGCGTTCTCTGTGCTCGCTGTTCTTCTACCGACATGGGCGTGTCGTCCGTCGTGTTTGCTATTCCACCATTTTCTATATTCCATAGCGTCTGTAGTTGGTCACTAAGTAGCTTGTCATTGTCAATGAAGTTGCCTTACTTCCTCAGTAGTTTTCTGATGGCTGTCATGCCATCCAGCGTACAGGGAACACTCGTCTTCTTTATCGGGAGCTATCACTTCTTGAACAATGTGCGCATTCTTAACGTCCTCTCCAATTATTAACGAGACGGCCTTGTGCTCCACTTCGGGGATACTAATGTCAGCAAGATGGGGGTACTTGTTATAGTTGATCTCATGAGGTAGTACCTTCTCGTGAATGTCCAGTTCTTTTATGATACCTTCGTCCACTGTCAGCATAGGATACGTATCATTGGTATCAGGTGACTGAAGTTTGAAGGACACCTCTTTAAATTTGCAGTCTTGTTTTCAAGAACCGCAGTTACTGTGAATGGTCGGACAGGGCCATCGATTTTAAGCTTGGCAGAAAGCTCTGACGAAATGATTGTGCCGCGACTGGCATTGTCGAGAAGGCCATAGGTAGTTAAGGACAGTCCTTTGTTGGATATCATTTTCACCGCAACAACATGTAGTACAAGTCTGCGGTCTTGCTCAGTAAGTGTCATGTAGGATTTATTTTTAGCGATGGCTCCATATCTGAATCTCATTAGTACATCGAAAGCTTCATCTGTGCCAAATTTGGTGCTTCTCAAAATGAACGAATTTGCTAACAACTTGGACTTATCCGCCTGACTATTAGTGTCTGTAGTACTGCCTGTATCATAGTACATATGTGCTAATCCCACATTTGAATTTAGGTTGTGAAAATCTGCTTTAAGTCTTTTTTCGTTGTAGAGTGTTCAGGAATTGTCCTGTCCTCATAATGTAAAGGCTTGACACACGACCGTGAAGATTCACCTTCCATTTTTGTTTTCTTAACAAGGACTTCACTGTTGTAGCATAGAAGTGCAGGGTGTAGAAGATTGTTGGTCTTTTCCTTGAAGTATAGGTCAGTTAATTAAATACATTCAACCACAAAGCACAGCAGTCACGCTGTGACGAATGACAATTTACCCAGTAGGGATTGTAGCTCTTTCAACTTATAATGTGTACGAGAATGCCAAGCTAGCAATCAACTTCGACACCCAAACATGACATGTTAGTAGAAGGTTGGCAATCCTTTTCAGGCGAAGATTTTAGACCTAAAAGCTGAAGTCGTTCAAAAGCAATAAAAGCTCTTTCAGGTGTATCTGCTCCATAAAAATCATCGAGGTACACGTCGGCTGTGAATCCGAGGTTTGTTGTACGTTGGCAGATCATAGACCTTTTCACGGATAGACCGGAAATAGCTGAGCGCAGTGCATTCTGGTCTAGATTCGGTAAAAACACAACAATCAAGGCGCCATATGGGCTGCAATAATGACACGAAATACTCCTTGACATGTGACATAATAACCCATCTAGCATTATTGAAATATAGTAATCTCTAGTAACTACATTATACGGTGTACCACGTATAATTTTCATTTTGTGCTATTCAAATTGCCGTTATACACAAAGAAACGAAAAAAACACAATAAAACGAACCTTTCTCGATATCTCGTGTCATTATTGCAGCCCATCACGGTACACCGTGGCATGGCATGATGAAATGAGTTTGTTTATGTTCTTCCAGAGTTTTTCGATCCAATTTGGCGCTCAGATTGTTGTGTTTGTACCGAATATAGTCCACAATGCATTGCGTTCGGCTACTGCCGGTCTATCCGTGAAAAGGCCTATTGCGGAAGTCTTCAAACCGAAATGGCATCGAGTATCAAAATATAACTGTTCGTTGAACTGGAAGCCAAGAAGGTTGTATTCACGAGGATCAATGGGAATCTGTCGGTACGCACGTTGAAGATCTTTTTTTAATATTAAGCAACCTTTCCCATGCTGTAAAATCATCTCGGAAAGGCGATCGATGCCTGGCAGCCTAAGTTTGAAAGGTTCGCATAGATAACTTGAAGCCTGAATACCACTGTTAACAGAGTGAGATAGGGGGAAGCTTAGATCCATCACAACTCGACGTTTTGCAGACCCTCGTTTTGGTACGGTTTGTAAAGGCGAACAGATCAAAGGTTGATGTAACGGATTATGCGTGAAGGATCCCGCAATAGCGTGGAAGTCCAATACTGTAGAAATATAATGTTGAACGTGATCGGCGAATGTGAGAGCTGATGGATGATTGTTGCCAGATGAAATAGGAACTATATCCGCTGTATAATTGATAGGCCAGCCATATCGTAGAAATTGTACGATTTGACGATCATGATAATCTAGTAAATATCTGTCCCAAACTGGGACATTGAGAGGAGTATCCAAAGAAATCATTGCACCGAAGGCATTAGGTACATCGTGCTTTGAAGCGAGGATGTGTTGGATAATTGCTGTGATAATAAATGTATCAGAAGATGGTTTATCTTCTGATAGCGGAAATGCCTTGGTTGCAAAGTCCGGGGACGTTTCGAGGGTCGATGAAAGGATTGAGGCTTGATCTGTGATCTGATTTAGTCATGGAGTTGACTGGCTATTGGTCGGGATTGGAGTCCTCCTTTTGGGACAATGGAGCATAGGATGATCCTTAGAGCATACACGACATTTGTGGTGATCCTTGTAAGCGTCAGAATCGGCTTTGTCGCATGAACAGGAACTGGAGTAATTCCACTGACGACAGGCCTTGTCGGATTCGGCTTTGGAAGCCTTCGTGGTAGATAAATAGCCACTGGAAGATCCGTATGTTGTAGATGGACTTGAACGTTGCTGGCTAGAGCGTAGATCAGAGTGTTTAAAAAATGTCACCGCTCTTTGACTGATGTCCCCCGTGCTCGACCACTCTAGGCGACACAACTCGATTTGTTTAGACATGTGGGAGTGGAACGCTCGTACACTACTCCACGTATAATTCGAAGCTTTTAGCATTAACAGCTCGAGATGTTTCAGCATATCGGCCTTGTGGGCCGCTTCACAGGGATGAATCATGGCGAGAAAACCGGCCACAAAATCCGGCAGCTCAAGTTTGTCATACTCTGTTGTGGCTGACGTACCTGGTGCGAAATCGTGGGGCCAGTCGATGGTACGTTTCTTGCGCGATGACTTAGGATCTTTTTCCTGGGAACCCGTAGCAGTTTTATCCGTTGGGCCACGTAGTTTTAGCACTTCGAACTCCAGTGCCAGCTTCTCTTTCTCGAGTTGGACCAATTGGAGCCGCAGTTCAATAGAGGGACGTGCCGCAATCGGAGACTCCTTGGGCGAAGAAGCTTGATGCGAAAGCGTCGTGTTTTGGGATTCTTCAAACAAGTTCATGTCTTGCGGATGATGTCGTATATCATATACAAAGTCAGGGTCTTGCTTTGGTTTAGATTGGCGTGAAGAGCGACGCGAATGAGTATGAATTGAAGAGATTGGTAGCGTTAACTAAGAGTAATACTAACCGGCGACAAGCTGAGATTATGACTGAGAAACGATCCAGCAACGAGAGAATGTATTGCGGGTAGTGACATCGCGCCACGCCCATAATCCTCACTGGGGTGATGATTTAAACGTGTTTTGGCAGTCATGAAGTGAATAATTGCATAGTTTGAACATCAAAGCGAGAACATGATTGCAATAGCCAACTTTCCCAGCAACACACGAACGGATACTTTTCTTTACGTCCCCGGAAACAATACATAGTGCTAGCTTCAGTGTGTGCGACGGATCATTCTTCCAAAAACTGTGACAACACTTAGCTTGAAAGTAAAGTATCTATCATCATCGAAGCATTTAATGTGTTCAAGGGTATTTATCCTCCAGAAATCTCTTCACTTTCCTTAAATTCGTAGGAACCGAATGGTGATTAGCCAGTCGTTTTCCAGACTTAACAACATGTCGATTCTTTTCAAGAGACGTTCCCCATCCATCAGTTGGAAACTGAACAGGATCGTCTTCAGCTTCACTGTCGCTAACAATGGCATTGGCATCATTTCTCTCTCTTCTACGTGAATATATATTGATAGTATCTGGATCCACAATATCCTTGTCTTTCCCACTATTGATGTATTCATAAACCCTGAAAAAAATAAGTGTTGTCAGTCAATACTCGATTCGTCGTCAAATAAAAGAATCCGAATCAGAGTTGATTGTTTACACCGAGGGTTTACAGGAATCGTTTACAGTATTAAGCTTACCTTTTTATTAACTGAGCTTTGGTTTTCAGACCTTTCGCCACATCACCTCGACACTTTAACCAAAACTTCAACTCTTTCATTCTTTAATTCATCTGGGTTTTTTCAGAGGAGAGAAGCACATGGTATGTCATTTTCAGAAAGAGAAACACTTCGAGTTTGATGATCGCTAAACGCCATGTTGTTTTGAGCGAGTTGAAAGCCTTGGTGCTTTTGTGCCAACTCGTTTCCCGTGTCCGAGCTTCGTCAGAGGTTATGAAAGTCGTGTATTCCACCTCGCGAAGAATATCTAGAACAACCACAGAGTTTACATCAAGTTAAGATGTTTTATCCAATGCATCACTTGCTTTAGGATCTTTCTTCTGAGGTTGTGTGTCAGGTGTTTAATTCCATGACTCTGTCTTGTGCTCACGAATGAAAAGGCTGTACTTTCTAATTAATTGACAGGAGTACATAAATCGCTCAGAGTTCAAATTCGTTGTTGTTATTGGATTGTTTTTATTATCAACTGCATTCCATCGAATTGACTAAAGAAACACTTTCTGTTTCAATTTTGCAAACACTTTCTTTCAACGCTTTCTTTTTGACATGTGCTTGTTTTTGATTGATAGTTTGAGTAGATGTCATGACCATATCTGCTCTTTCTTTAACATGCCATATTTCAATATGTTTTATCAATGATCTTTCTATTGTTTGGCTCAGGTTTTAATACAAAACAAATCTCTTCTTTGAATGAATCTATGTTGTTAATATTTGCTCTCTTTGAATTGGTAATTTCAGGCAATTCGCTTAACTGAATTCGCAATGCTTTTGTAGTCTGTGCCTTCTACCTTAACAACTAAGATGCATCTGTTTTTCTACATTAAAAGCTCACAAACTGGCATTTGGAGTAACTTGCATTGCGCCTTCTCACAACCA
>JAUJYZ010001103.1:42500-248814 GCA_033675265.1 Actinostola sp. cb2023 | reverse complement strand
TTCGAAATCCGAAAACATCACTGTCACGAAACCGCACGAACACCGCGGCACGCACGTTTTTCACAGTCAGACGAAATCTGCATGCTCTAGCATGTATACGTATATGATCTGTTGGGAAAATATATGAGAACATATTAAAAGATACAAAATGCTTGGATATAAATATAAAGCTACCTTATTTACATTCATTTGATGTTATTAAAACAATTATAAAGTAAGGTTTGAAATAAAGCAATCTTGCCAGCTAAGAAATACTTTTATGAATCTAGCTACAAATAATATCATGATAGTGTCATGATAAACTTTTATCGCGAAACTTCAGACTAAAGATACATTCTGTAATTGATTGTAATTGTTATAAAATCAGCTTAAAAATTATGATTGTCCTGAATGTGAAGAGCAGGTTACTTTCATGCATTATGAAGTAATCCTCTTTCTCCACTTTTCCCGGCTTACTGGAATGTCCCAAGGATATAAAAAGAAATTGAAAAATACTCAGCAGAATCAAACAGCTCGTTTGTGACGGGACATTACTTGACTTCAAAGAATGTAAAAAGCTGTAAAGAAAAACAAATGTTTTACATTAGATTCATAGTTCGTTCGTGACCATACGTACGGTATCTCTTACCATAAGAAACCCTAGACTCAGGAAAAGAGCTTTGTCTTCTACTGAACAGTCTTTTCGAACTGCAATGAAGAACGAAATTAATGGTTTAGTTGACTGAATCAATGGCTGACAAACTGACTAGCAGACACTGATTGATCGGATGGGCTGACTGGACATCACTGACTAATAGACTGGCTGCAGCTGCCTATAGAATGAGACGGATTGACTGGCTGATCAGAACTGACTTGCAAACACTGACTGGCTGATTAGATAAAGGTTCAACCACACGGTGTAACATTGCACGCAATAGAGTCATTTTCGCACGAGTGGGAAGTAGTTACGGTACGGTTTGTGCCGAGCGGTGACGGTGCCGATGTCCAAGCATTCTGATTGGTTGAGCAATGATTTTGCGCTCTGTGATTGGTTGAATAGATATAGGTTCAGCCACACGGTGTAACATTGCACGCAATAGAGTCATTTTCGCACGTTTGGGAAGTAGTTACGGTACGGTTTGTGCCGAGCGGTGACGGTGCCGATGTCCAAGCATTCTGATTGGTTGAGCAATGATTTTGCGCGCTGTGATTGGTTGAATAGATATAGGTTCAGCCACACGGTGTAACATTGCACGCAATAGAGTCATTTTCGCACGTTTGGGAAGTAGTTACGGTTCGTGCCGATCGGTGACGGTGCCGATGTCCAAGCATTCTGATTGGTTGAGCAATGATTTTGCGCGCTGTGATTGGTTGAATAGATATAGGTTCAGCCACACGGTGTAACATTGCACGCAATAGAGTCATTTTCGCACGTTTGGGAAGTAGTTACGGTACGGTTTGTGCCGAGCGGTGACGGTGCCGATGTCCAAGCATTCTGATTGGTTGAGCAATGATTTTGCGCGCTGTGATTGGTTGAATAGATATAGGTTCAGCCACACGGTGTAACATTGCACGCAATAGAGTCATTTTCGCACGAGTGGGAAGTAGTTACGGTACGGTTCGTGCCGAGCGGTGACGGTGCCGATGTCCAAGCATTCTGATTGGTTGAGCAATGATTTTGCGCGCTGTGATTGGTTGAATAGATATAGGTTCAACCACACGGTGTAACATTGCACGCAATAGAGTCATTTTCGCACGAGTGGGAAGTAGTTACGGTTCGTGCCGTGCGGTGACGGTGCCGATGTCCAAGCATTCTGATTGGTTGAGCAATGATTTTGCGCGCTGTGATTGGTTGAATAAATAAAGGTTCAGACACACGGTGTAACATTGCACGCAATAGAGTCATTTTCGCACGTTTGGGATGTAGTTACGGTTCGTGCCGAGCGGTGACGGTGCCGATGTCCAAGCATTCTGATTGGTTGAGCAATGATTTTGCGCGCTGTGATTGGTTGAATAGATATAGGTTCAGCCACACGGTGTAACATTGCACGCAATAGAGTCATTTTCGCACGAGTGGGAAGTAGTTACGGTACGGTTCGTGCCGAGCGGTGACGGTGCCGTGTCCAATCATTCTGATTGGTTGAGCAATGATTTTGCGCGCTGTGATTGGTTGAATAGATATAGGTTCAGCCACACGGTGTAACATTTCACGCAATAGAGTCATTTTCGCACGAGTGGGAAGTAGTTACGGTTCGTGCCGTGCGGCGACGGTTCCGATGTCCAAGCATTCTGATTGGTTGAGCAATGATTTTGCGCGCTGTGATTGGTTGAATAAATATAGGTTCAGACACACGGTGTAACATTGCACGCAATAGAGTCATTTTCGCACGAGTGGGAAGTAGTTACGGTACGGTTCGTGCCGAGCGGTGACGGTGCCGATGTCCAAGCATTCTGATTGGTTGAGCAATGATTTAGCGCGCTGTGATTGGTTGAATAGATATAGGTTCAGCCACACGGTGTAACATTGCACGCAATAGAGTCATTTTCGCACGTTTGGGAAGTAGTTACGGTTTGTGCCGAGCGGTGACGGTGCCGATGTCCAAGCATTCTGATTGGTTGAGCAATGATTTTGCGCGCTGTGATTGGTTGAATAGATAAAGGTTCAGCCACACGGTGTAACATTGCACGCAATAGAGTCATTTTCGCACGAGTGGGAAGTAGTTACGGTTCGTGCCGAGCGGTGACGGTGCCGATGTCCAAGCATTCTGATTGGTTGAGCAATGATTTTGCGCGCTGTGATTGGTTGAATAGATATAGGTTCAGCCACACGGTGTAACATTGCACGCAATAGAGTCATTTTCGCACGTTTGGGAAGTAGTTACGGTTTGTGCCGAGCGGTGACGGTGCCGATGTCCAAGCATTCTGATTGGTTGAGCAATGATTTTGCGCGCTGTGATTGGTTGAATAGATAAAGGTTCAGCCACACGGTGTAACATTGCACGCAATAGAGTCATTTTCGCACGAGTGGGAAGTAGTTACGGTTCGTGCCGAGCGGTGACGGTGCCGATGTCCAAGCATTCTGATTGGTTGAGCAATGATTTTGCGCGCTGTGATTGGTTGAATAGAATGTCTTCGATTCCGTACCGTGACGGTATCTCCGTGCCGTAGGTTTCCGACTCTATTGCTGGCAATATGATTGCAGCGTGTGTCCTATACAATAACACTGTTGTCACCAATCGTATTAAAGTTGAAGTACAGTGCGGTCTTCATTCTGCATATGCACAAGTATACGCGCAATGTTGCACGGTGTGTTCAGAGAAACTTAACTGACTGAAATTGGTTGCTATGACAGTTTTACTCACAGGTAAGAGACACAGTTTCCTGTTCTTCTGTAATGCAACAGCTACTCAGACCTCCACACGCCCCTCTCCACTGATGGTCGATTGAACCAACACGTAAAGTTTTACCGGAATTTTCAACCTTCAATAGCTGCATGCAAACAAATAATAAATGAATGAAAAACGAATAATTAATGATAAATAAACTATTATGATGAGTATATACAGAACAAATGTTAGGAAAAAATCAGACGCCTCGAGCGGGATTCGAACCCACGACGCCCCGATTTCATGACAGGTGCTCTACCCACTGAGCTACCGAGGCAACTACAGTGGCGTGGAGTTCAAATTAGCTCAAAGACGCTGATTTTAACCGAAAGAATAAGAAAACTAAAATAAGATTAAGCCTAATATTCACTAGCGACGCAAGCATAAGAACCTGTTTCATGGAAAACGACAAGAAACGTTTATGGTCGGGCGACGCAAGCAATTACAATTTGTGTAACATGTAAAAACGGTCTCGAAGCAAGCACAAGCGCAGACACAACAAAATGCAAAAAATGATGCTTGCGCTTATACTTGCGCCGGTCAGAGTGCTTTCACAGTGACATAAGTCCTTTTGTGCTTGCGCATAAGCTTATGCTCGTGTCAGAGTGCTTTCACAGTGACATATGTCCTCTTGTGCTTGTGCATAAGCTTATGCTCGTGTCAGAGTGCTTTCACAGTGACATAAGTCCTTTTGTGCTTGCGCATAAGCTTATGCTCGTGTCAGAGTGCTTTCACAGTGACATAAGTCCTCTTGTGATTGCACATAAGCTTATGCTCGTGTCAGACTGATTTCACAGTGAATTCGAAGTAAGGCTCCTTGTACTTGCGCTTATGCTTGCGTAGCTGGTTAAAACCAGGCTTGAAGAATGAGTGAACGTTAACACATCACGCCGCGCGTGCTGATATGTCAGCACAGTTACCTCAAACGATGCAGGGTTGGAGCTTGTACACTCAAACGGATAGCACGTAGGACCCGTGACAGCGTTGATGATGCTACCGTCATAGTTGAACACGTTGAAGTATTTGGTTGGTGGCAAACAGCTTCCACATGTTTCTCGTGACCTGAAACAATAAACAATTCGTAAGCTTAGTTTAAAGATCCAAACACACGGTGCAATTAACATGAATTGCGTGCATTATTGCCGGCAACAGGTGCGATTTCAGCGAGTGTTCATGTATACAATTTGTTGTGTACAATGTTGCAGAAGTAGGATCGCACAAGCTGTATGTGCGAGAGTTTGTAAATCCCATACAGATCGGACGCGAATATTGTATATTACTTATCGAATCCAACGATGCATAAGTGGATGTTTTACTAAAATTTGGATGATAGGAAACAGTTTGGCCGAGAAAATCCAAGTTAAAGTTGAATGCAAATGAGGACGATTCTGTATCCGATTTACAGATGTCTGCTACGCTTATGATTTCTATTGTATTTCCCTCATTAATTATTCATGATTTCGATAAAGTCAATAACGTTGGCCACAACAATTGCACACGCAATATTCGGCGATAGTGCGCGCAGTGTTGCAACGTGTATCTGTAATAACTTAGAGTACGTGACAGGATTTGAGTGACAGGATTTGATCCTTGTGCTTATGATTGCGCACAATCGTACTTATGTTTGCGTCGGGCACTGTTTTCACAGTGAAGTATAAAGGCCTTTTGTGTGCGTTTACGCTTTCGCCTTGCGTCGCCAGTGGAACTGCAAGATTTAGGGGGAAAAGATAAACGGAAAAAAACTCCCATAAATTGGTTTAAAAGACAAAATGGAAAGAAAGTACAATAACTAAAACTGCGGGCACAAACATCCAGTAAAATAAAGACTTACGCATTCTTAACTTGACCCAGGACCTCTCCAGTCGGCATCCTTACAATCATGGACGGGGACGCCCAGGGACAAAATATTGGCGATGAACAAGACCATGGATGTTCGAATTCCATGATCCACTCATTCCTAGTTGCATAGTACACCTTCATGAAATACTGTCGCATTTTACCCAGGATGGCTTGGACGCAGCCATTGTCGGCTTTCTCTGTGTGCAAAAAGAGAACGTAATGATTTTTTGTTGTTGCAATTTTGCGGCGAGTTGAACATCAACAGAAACTACACCGCGTACTGCCCGGCCTCCTTTGCAGGCGTTTGTAGTGTTGGTACTTCCGGTCCAGTCGCGGACTCCTTTTTGCGCGTCTCTTTGGCGAGTAAAGAATGAGTCCGTGATTGCGTGCAGGACCATTAGCAGGCTTAATGCGCCAGAAAGCTACTCAAGGGAGGTGTCCTAATTTTCATCTAATAAGACCTCCATAATCCCTGGAAGTTTTAGATGTGCAAGCCTGAACTACTGGTTGCTCGATAATAATAATAATAATAATAATAACTTTATTTATATAGTGCTTTTTCATGGACAACTTACAAAGCACTTTACAACTGATACAACTAAAATAAACGTAATCATAATCCCCCCCCCAAAATATACTTAAATCTTAAACCTAATCCTAAGTGTTAAAAATAGAGTTAAAAATATCAAAAATATATATATGTATAAAATATACTGAAATATAATATAATAAAATATAACAATGAACTACGTACCTTGTCTGATTTCAAGGATTTGCTTTCCTCGCCCATCTTCAACTTGAAAGCGTACAGTGTCCCACCAAGCTGAAAAGAAATACAGTAGTGAACAACTCGTACCACAGTCAAGTATCGTCTTAAGCTGAATGCTGAATGGGCAGTGCGTTTTAGACTGTGCAGTTCTTGGACCTGGCCGGATCCTCAGACAGAAAATTGCATTAATTTGTACTTACTGCTATGCGTCTCTATAGGTGGTCTGTTCGTTTGGCGACGAGCACACAAATTAAACTGAGTATGATTCCTTGCTTGTTGTTTAACAACCGAGGCAAACAATTACCATTTTAAAAGTCATCTTCCTGAAGTTTCGAGTACATTAGTGTACAACTTTGTCAACTTTTATCAGTCGATACAGGCAAAATTATTTCGGATCAAATGAAAGGCGTTAGTCTTTTGTCTGTCGCTAGTTTGCGGTGTTTTGATAATGGCTAATTTCGTTATAATTTGTCTCTATATAAAAGGCGATTCATATTTAACCATAAAAATAATTTGTAGAAATACATATACTGATCGGATCCAAAGTTTAGCCGTTAGACAACGGCTAACTGAAGGGTTCAGAAATGTTGTGACGGTCAAGTTTAGTCGTTAGATAATGGCTAAATGATTGGTTCAGGGGCGCTGGGTGTTCGAAAGTCGATTAGCGCTAATCCTGGATTAGCGTCAATAGTTTCTTAAGATTTAATCCTGGATTAGTGCTAATCGCCTTTTGAACATGCAACTCGGGCCCAGCATTATAGTGACGGTCAAGTTTAGCTGCGTGAACATGGTTTTGCTGCGTTTGCTCTCCATCCTTTCATGTTTAGACGTAAATGAGGACATTTTCTCGTTCTTAAAAACATAAGTATTCATTTCGTATGCTATGTTGATGTTCTTTTCCTGTGCAACACTTTTAACAGCATGAAGACTGTCTTCTAAGTAAGTATATTTGAGCAGGACGGTAATGTTACTGCAGCCTTCAGTGATTGTTGAATTGTCTATTGAGAGATTTCACTGGATTGTTCAGTAGTGCTTGGAGTTGCGTCCCAATCTTCGCTATCTCTAAAAGTAAAGGCTTAATTGCAAAACATTCGCATAATTCTTTCCCGTCTCCACTACTTACTCAGTGTTTAGCTTTAGACCAGTGGTTGTTGTTGGGGGTTAGCTGCAAGGAATCGTTTATCAGCGCTTGAAATTTGTTCCTTTCCACATAAGATATCAAAGATTTTTTCGGCTTGCGCTTTTATATCATCAACTTCTGGTGTTTTAAATGACATCACTGAGTTCTTCCAGTGAAAGCTGTATCCACGGATCAATTTTATAGCGAGCTCAGGGCCAATGCATTTAGTCAAACCATTATACTCAGCTAGATCAAAGTCGACTATTATTCACATGATTTTAAAAATACTTCTGAAAATGCCATCCCATACGCCTCGACATGTTGCATGTCTAACGGCTAAACTTGACCGTCACTATATTTCTGAGCCCTTATTTCGCCGTTGTCTCAGTAACGGCTAAACTTTGGATCAGAATAATGTTGGCGCATATTTCGCTGTTGTTTAACGGCTAACTTTTGGAACAGTATATATATAGACATTTTATTTATTTATTGTTTTGCATGTCAAAAAACAAGAGAGCGAGGATAATATAAAAGCATGAGTTGATGCGGATCGAATGGTTTCCGAATGCATAACGAAATAAATCCGAAAGTATGATTCGCTCAAAAGGGTCAAATTGCTACCGAGAGTATATCAAATTAAAACCGAAGAATTGTTCGCGCTAGGTTCGAGGACTGGAAGTGGTTGGTCATCGTTAATAGAGTACCGAAGTGTGACGTCACGAAAACAATAATTTTCGCTTTATCATCTTTCGATCCCCGATTTCGAAAGAACATCAAGAAAGAAGCTTACATGCCAAATTTGAGAGCAATCGGTTAAATAGCGGCTGAGATATGGCCAGTTGAATATATAATTTCCCCACACAAATCACTGTAAATTCGGCCTTGGATCATAACTTTATGATCACTTCGGTACTCTATAGAAGGGCTATAAGCTCTTCGTTCCGCGACAGAAGGTGCCAAGTCATCGTTAGAAGCCGAATCGAGATGCTGTGTAGAATCTCCTGCTAGATTGAAAGAGAAGAAGTTCTCTTTGATAGGCAGAAGAGAAATTGCGTTGTATCTAAGGCAAGCCATTTATGAGTTCCTTTTATATACGCTCATCACGAGAAAAGAATGTAAAAAATTATAATGTCACTTCCTTTTTACCAAACATAACGAAACTTAGCACAGCCATAGAGTTCGACATCCTTAATTGATTGAAGTCAACAAAATACCAAAAAATATGAACACGTGATTAACCACGTGACAACAAGAGAGATATTCACGAAAATAGGTCACGTGACCATTTAGCCAGAATACGTTTTCTCAATTTTCTCGATAACTAAAACTATGGAACAGGTTTTCCAAACGCTATCTTTTTTCATTAGTTGTCCTTAATGTTGTGGCATAAAAACTATTTCAGCATACTCGCGACCGCATATTTAAAAAACGAAATTTCACATGCCTAGGTCACGTGACCACTTGACGTCAGTATTTTTAGGACTAAATCATCAAACATCATGAATATAATCTTATGCCTAAATATCAATGCCATAGAAATGAATCGTGGGGAATACTAAAAATAAACGTGATTTTGAGTGATGGCTTCATGAACCAGGCCTTTTATGTTAAAACATACTTGAGTACAAACTGGACGTTCCAAGTACGTACTGCAGACGGACGATTCGGAGATCTTTATCTATGCTCACCGACACATAGTCTCCCTCGTCACGCAACTGTCATTGTCATTGTCATAATGTCCGAGTAATGAGTAGTTTCCAGGAAGTTTAAACTGATTCAGCTGTTAAGATTTTGTCTTAGATTATTATTTTTTAAATATTTTTATGTTTCTTATAATATTTATATTTTAAGGATTCAGTTAAATTGTACGCACGTGCGTAGGTGCGTATATGCACGCTACGCCCCTGGCTCAGCTAAGTTTTCCTTGTTCCTTGACAAGCAGGAAAAATTGACAATTTGATGACGTCTACTAAGGAACATTTATTATACAAAAACGCCTTTGTGCTGATTATTGACATTTGAAAACTTACAGTGAGAATATTTTCACAGTCTTTATCAATGATTTTATAACTTTTTTGCCCATTTCAAAAAACAAGTTCTTCTTGAAAAAGTCAAAATAAGTTATGGCAAATTCCTTAGTAGACGTCATCAAATTTGCATATTGAGATTTCAAACCTCTATAACTCATAAACGCAAGGTTCAAATCACAAAATACTGAACCCACCAACTATTCAGCATATATTGAATAGATTTATAAAACAATCTCATAGGGGTTAGTTGCACTTTAATAAGAATATATTTTTGATATTTGTGAAATCGAAATCTGCGCTTTTGGAGTCCAAATTCACAGAGGATTGTATCTTCTTGTCATCTACACGAGCAAGTTTTCCTTGACAAGGAAAAATTGGCGAATGTTTTTGTCGTCTACACGAGCAAGTCTTCCTTGTCAAGGAAAACTTGTCAATGAAAATTTGCTCGTGTAGATTCGGCTTAAGTATGCATTGCCCTACAGTTTTGCAGATGAAAGACTTTGTATTGAGTAAAGGTTGGACATTAGATACATACCCTCTGATTGGAAATTCTGACGAATTATAAATTGATCGACGTCTTTTAATTTTAAGATTTCCAAACTCATCGGAATTCGTGAAGAGTCAGTTTGTACACTGTCAGTTTCACAGCTAGTCGGTCCCTGCCGTCCTGGCTGTATCAGTCGAACGTCCATGTCGAGATCGGTTGGTTCGTCTTGTGCGCTGGCTCAGTCATCTCTGTATTGGTGTAGCTCCTTGTATATGATCTAGACGCGGATTCGCCGGGAGAACTCGTACCAGAAGCCGAACCATCTTTAAAACCGATTTCTTCATCAGGGCCTCGGTTCGTCTTGTACGGTGGCTCAGTCATCTCTGTATTGGTGTAGCTCCTTGTATATGGATCGTAAAATTAAAAGACCGGATAGGACACTGCCGTGACGTCGTGACGTCATACATACATAAACAACACATTTCTGTCATTTTCATCGCTTTCAGAAACAAAAATGTAGAAAACGAGGTGGGGAAATCAGAATTTCTCCGTAGAAATGGAGGATATCGATGTTTTTCGAGGATTGGATAGATTCAATTCGATAAATCTCGAAGAGCTAGAAAAATCGCTGGGAAAACTCGAAGGTAGCGAAAGCGATAACGATACTGCTATTTTCACGAGCCGCGCGCCGCTTTTGAAAGTGGAATATTTTCCACAAAAGTTTGTGAAGTTTTTATTATCTAAATGTTCAAATATTGTCGATGGTTTGGTAGATTTTTTCCATTCCAGACTCGTAAGAGAGATAACTTGAACTTGAAAGAAATATTCCCACGGTAAACTCACAACGTTCATCGAACGTTCGAGCAACGTTGTGCCGACCAAATTAAAACAGACTGTTTGACAGTTCAATCAGAATAATTAGTGAACGTCTGGAAATCAAAAACAGCGGCGCGCGGCTCGCTCAAGTGAATAACTGTATTGGCGCTGTTTTTATGTCAAAAATAACATTGTCTGTGCACATGCAATTATGTCATTTGAACATGCAATTATGTCATTTGAACATGCAATTATGTCATTTGAACATGCAATTATGTCATTTGAACATGCAATTATGTCATTTGAACATGCAATTATGTCATTTGTCATTTGAACATGCATTTATTCGATTCCATCATGTAATTATTCGTTTTAAACATGTGAATATATCATACGAAAATGAAATTATTCCATTTCACAACGTCGATTTGCTTTGCGCACCTAATAGCGATCAGACTTGGCTTGCATACCTAATATAATGTCTTTGCACACCCAACGACGAGTTGCACACCCAATATCGTAAAATAACCGCTGACCATAACATGAGACGGCAACCACTTGCGCATGCTTGAAAAATGGAGGTTTCAGGTTGCGACCATGGCGGCCATCTTGAAATGGCTATCCGACCAATCAGGATGCCGAAAATACCCCACGTGACCATTAGTTTCCTATCCAGTCTTTTTACGATCCATGATATGATCTGGACGCGGATTCGCGGCGAGAACTCGTATCAGATGCCGAACCATCTTTAAAACCGACATTTTCATCAGGTCCTCGACTCGTCTTGTACGCTGGCTCATTCATCTCTGTATTGGTGTAGCTCGTGTGTGAACTACTCGATTGGTGGCGATAGCTGCCTGTATGATCGTACGATACCTTCAGTTGGTCATCGTTGCAGTCTCTTCAAGCTGTTTAGAACCCGGTTGGGGGGGGAGGGGGGGGGGGGGTTGGTACTCCTAATATTTTGCTAATATGGATGTGCGGCGCGTCAGGATCCGGAAATTGGTAAAACCGGGTTTGAGTCAGGAAAAAAGGTATTTCCAGTTCCAGTCTCAAGACAACAAAATCTTATAAAAAGTATCCAGAAGATAGAGCAAATAAACATACTGCATACTCACCACTGCTACTCCCATCACTCATTTTAGGAGTAGCATTGCATGACGACAGAAAACAGCTGCAAATGAGACCGGTAGTTGACCTGCAAAGGCTTTTATAGCAAAGTGATTTCTCAATTTTCATTTGAACAATAGACTGCAAAAGTCCCTCCTTTTTCCCCGTTTTTTGTGTGAAACCCTGCCAAGAAGATTTGAAATTTGATCAAGTCATTAATCAGGCCACAAGAGAATGAGACAAGACAAAAAGACATGAAGGGGCAAGGCAAGAATCACATGGCAGAGTTTTGCAAAAACTGGTGTCTATTCTCCCTGCTGGTGTTTGCAGCCCAGCTGTGGTTTGTTCATGAAGTCTTGTAGAGACAGAGAGCTATTTCCCGAGAAACATCATTTGCCATATCTTTTCAAGTGCTGCAACTGCAAAGGAGCAGCTCTTTTTGGTGCAGCGAGAAGAAGAAAACAATGCTTCACTGCAGCCGCCATTTTGGATACTTGCTGTAACGCGCGCGGGCTTCCTGTGCATATGACACAGGAAGCCCAAACGTTAATTATCGACTAGCGCGCGGAAAGCGCGCGGTCTGTCATTTGTAATGTTGTAAGCCGCAAAGCTCAAAGGTGAGCGCAGGTTTCAACGAAATTTTCAAATTCCACAATAACTGGTCGTCAAAATTTGACGACCGAGCAACAGGGTTTCCCAGAGCCGGCTACGACAAACCAAATGAGGAGTGGGCTCTGGGTACGAGAATGGTTGTTTCGTGGAAGTGGAATTCGAAGAAGTTACTGCGAGTTTTCTACGAAACGACTTCTCGATTAGCTTATCTAGATAACCTTCTCATCCCTTCTGCTCGCAGGGTAAGAGAACAGGTGTTCTAGAACTGAAAAATACTCATAAGAGTCATGATCAACACATGATCGAACGGTTTCGATCGAACACATGATCACGAATCAACATGGCGACTTGCAAAAACTTCCATACCATGGAAGTAGAAGACTCCGAATTTCGCTGTCCTTTGTGTTTCGAGACATTTGACGTGCCGAAGTCCTTTCCTAACTGCGCTCATAATCTCTGTAAAGCGTGTCTTCTGAGGTTAATAACATCGAAGAAGGGTGTGACGGACATTGAATGTCCAATTTGTCGTCAAACGTCACCTCTTCCATCTGAAGGTGTCGATGGATTTCCAACAAACACGTTAATAGTACGATTAATGGAGAAGATTCCTGGAATGAAAGAAAAGAGAGAAATAACGCAAGCTGTGGCTCGTTGTAAAGACGAGATCGAAAGAACCAACAGGATCCACGAGAACTTGCAGAAGCAACTTGCTGTTGTCAACAAAAACAAGCAACTTGCTGAAGATCTGAAGAAACAGATTGGTTGTCACGCGAGGGAATATGTCGAAGCTATTGGGAAATGCGAAGAGAAAATGTGTAAAGATGTTGACGAGTTTATGAAGCAAAACTGTGGTATCAAGTTTCAGTGGCAACTTGAAAAGGAAGTTAAAAAAATGGCAGGTTATTTAGAAGTAGCCCAAAACTGTGTATTCAATGTGGAGGAAACCATCAATCAAGACAATTTGACAGAAATTCTAGAAATCAATGAATTCATTCAGTCCCAGTTGAATGAATATTCCAAATACCCTGCGGACCCTTCTGTCCTGGAAGAGGCTGGAGATATTAAAGCCTTTGACATGGAGTTTCAGAAAAGTGAAATAAAGGATGATGTCTTAGGGAAGTTGTTCTGTATTGGCAAGGAAAAGACATGTGATTCTGAAGTGAAAAGTGAGCCAGATGATACACCAAGTCAACGTAGCCCCATCAACAGTCTACCACACAGCCTCACCAGCAACCTACCACGTAGTCCCATCAACAGTCTACCACACAGCCTCACCAGCAAACCACCACGTAGTCCCATCAACAGTCTACCATACAGCCCCACCAGCAACCCACCACGTAGTCCCATCAACAGTCTATCATACAGCCCCACCAACAACCCATCACGTAGTCCCATCAACAGTCTACCATACAGCCCCACCAGCAACCCACCACGTAGCCCCATCAACAGTCTACCACACAGCCCCACCAACAACCCAACACGTAGCCCCATCAACAGTCTACCACACAGCCCCACCAACAACCCATCACGTAGCCCCATCAACAGTCTACCACACAGCCCCACCAACAACCCAACACGTAGCCCCATCAACAGTCTACCATACAGCCCCACCAACAACCCATCACGTAGTCCCATCAACAGTCTACCATACAGCCCCACCAGCAACCCACCACGTAGCCCCATCAACAGTATACCACACAGCCCCACCAACAACCCATCACGTAGCCCCATCAACAGTCTACCATACAGCCCCACCAACAACCCACCACGTAGCCCCATCAACAGTCTACCATACAGCCCCACCAACAACCCATCACGTAGCCCCATCAACAGTCTACCATACAGCCCCACCAACAACCCACCACGTAGCCCCATCAACAGTATACCACACAGCCCCACCAACAACCCATCACGTAGCCCCATCAACAGTCTACCACACAGCCCCACCAGCAACCCACCACGTAGCCCCATCAACAGTCTACCATACAGCCCCACCAACAACCCATCACGTAGTCCCATCAACAGTCTACCATACAGCCCCACCAGCAACCCACCATGTAGTTCCATCAACAGTCTACCACACAGCCCCACCAGCAACCCACCACGTAGTCCCATCAACAGTCTACCACACAGCCCCACCAGCAACCCACCACGTAGCCCCATCAACGTCTACCACACAGCCCCACCAGCAACCCACCACGTAGCCCCATCAACAGTATACCACACAGCCCCCACCAACAACCCATCACGTAGCCCCATCAACAGTCTACCACACAGCCCCACCAACAACCCAACACGTAGCCCCATCAACAGTCTACCACACAGTCCCACCAGCAACCCACCATGTAGTTCCATCAACAGTCTACCATACAGCCCCACCAACAACACATCACGTAGTCCCATCAACAGTCTACCATACAGCCCCACCAGCAACCCACCATGTAGTTCCATCAACAGTCTACCACACAGCCCCACCAGCAACCCACCACGTAGTCCCATCAACAGTCTACCATACAGCCCCACCAACAACCCACCACGTAGCCCCATCAACAGTCTACCATACAGCCCCACCAACAACCCATCACGTAGTCCCATCAACAGTCTACCATACAGCCCCACCAGCAACCCACCATGTAGTTCCATCAACAGTCTACCACACAGCCCCACCAGCAACCCACCACATAGTCCCATCAACAGTCTACCATACAGCCCCACCAGCAACCCACCATGTAGTTCCATCAACAGTCTACCACACAGCCCCACCAGCAACCCATCACGTAGCCCCATCAACAGTCTACCACACAACCCCATCAACAGTCTACCATACAGCCCCACCAACAACCCATCACGTAGTCCCATCAACAGTCTACCATACAGCCCCACCAGCAACCCACCATGTAGTTCCATCAACAGTCTACCATACAGCCCCACCAGCAACCCATCACGTAGCCCCATCAACAGTCTACCACACAGCCCCACCAGCAACCCACCACGTAGACCCATCAACAGTATACCACACAGCCCCACCAACAACCCATCACGTAGCCCCATCAACAGTCTACCACACAGCCCCACCAACAACCCAACACGTAGCCCCATCAACAGTCTACCACACAGTCCCACCAGCAACCCACCATGTAGTTCCATCAACAGTCTACCATACAGCCCCACCAGCAACCCATCACGTAGTCCCATCAACAGTCTACCATACAGCCCCACCAACAACCCACCACGTAGCCCCATCAACAGTCTACCATACAGCCCCACCAACAACCCATCACGTAGTCCCATCAACAGTCTACCATACAGCCCCACCAGCAACCCACCATGTAGTTCCATCAACAGTCTACCACACAGCCCCACCAGCAACCCACCACGTAGTCCCATCAACAGTCTACCATACAGCCCCACCAACAACCCACCACGTAGCCCCATCAACAGTCTACCATACAGCCCCACCAGCAACCCACCATGTAGTTCCATCAACAGTCTACCACACAGCCCCACCAGCAACCCATCACGTAGCCCCATCAACAGTCTACCACACAACCCCATCAACAGTCTACCATACAGCCCCACCAACAACCCATCACGTAGTCCCATCAACAGTCTACCATACAGCCCCACCAGCAACCCACCATGTAGTTCCATCAACAGTCTACCATACAGCCCCACCAACAACCCATCACGTAGCCCCATCAACAGTCTACCATACAGCCCCACCAACAACCCACCACGTAGCCCCATCAACAGTCTACCACACAGCCCCACCAACAACCCATCACGTAGCCCCATCAACAGTCTACCACACAGCCCCACCAGCAACCCACCACGTAGCCCCATCAACAGTCTACCATACAGCCCCACCAACAACCCATCACGTAGTCCCATCAACAGTCTACCATACAGCCCCACCAGCAACCCACCATGTAGTTCCATCAACAGTCTACCACACAGCCCCACCAGCAACCCACCACGTAGTCCCATCAACAGTCTACCACACAGCCCCACCAGCAACACACCACCACGTAGCCCCATCAACAGTATACCACACAGCCCCACCAACAACCCATCACGTAGCCCCATCAACAGTCTACCACACAGCCCCACCAACAACCCAACACGTAGCCCCATCAACAGTCTACCACACAGTCCCACCAGCAACAACCACCATGTAGTTCCATCAACAGTCTACCATACAGCCCCACCAACAACACATCACGTAGTCCCATCAACAGTCTACCATACAGCCCCACCAGCAACCCACCATGTAGTTCCATCAACAGTCTACCACACAGCCCCACCAGCAACCCACCACGTAGTCCCATCAACAGTCTACCATACAGCCCCACCAACAACCCACCACGTAGCCCCATCAACAGTCTACCATACAGCCCCACCAACAACCCATCACGTAGTCCCATCAACAGTCTACCATACAGCCCCACCAGCAACCCACCATGTAGTTCCATCAACAGTCTACCACACAGCCCCACCAGCAACCCACCACATAGTCCCATCAACAGTCTACCATACAGCCCCACCAGCAACCCACCATGTAGTTCCATCAACAGTCTACCACACAGCCCCACCAGCAACCCATCACGTAGCCCCATCAACAGTCTACCACACAACCCCATCAACAGTCTACCATACAGCCCCACCAACAACCCATCACGTAGTCCCATCAACAGTCTACCATACAGCCCCACCAGCAACCCACCATGTAGTTCCATCAACAGTCTACCATACAGCCCCACCAGCAACCCATCACGTAGCCCCATCAACAGTCTACCACACAGCCCCACCAGCAACCCACCACGTAGCCCCATCAACAGTATACCACACAGCCCCACCAACAACCCATCACGTAGCCCCATCAACAGTCTACCACCACACAGCCCCACCAACAACCCAACACGTAGCCCCATCAACAGTCTACCACACAGTCCCACCAGCAACCCACCATGTAGTTCCATCAACAGTCTACCATACAGCCCCACCAGCAACCCACCACGTAGTTCCATCAACAGTCTACCATACAGCCTCACCAGCAACCCACCACGTAGCCCCATCAACAGTATACCATACAGCCCCACCAACAACCCATCACGTAGTCCCATCAACAGTCTACCATACAGCCCCCACCAGCAACCCACCATGTAGTTCCATCAACAGTCTACCATACAGCCCCACCAGCAACCCACCACGTAGTCCCATCAACAGTCTACCATACAGCCCCACCAGCAACCCACCATGTAGTTCCATCAACAGTCTACCACACAGCCCCACCAGCAACCCACCACGTAGTCCCATCAACAGTCTACCACACAGCCCCACCAGCAACCCACCACGTAGCCCCATCAACAGTATACCACACAGCCCCATCAACAGTCCTACCATACAGCCCCATCAACAGTCTACCACACAGCCCCACCAACAACCCAACACGTAGCCCCATCAACAGTCTACCACACAGTCCCACCCAGCAACCCACCATGTAGTTCCATCAACAGTCCACCATACAGCCCCACCAACAACACATCACGTAGTCCCATCAACAGTCTACCATACAGCCCCACCAGCAACCCACCATGTAGTTCCATCAACAGTCTACCACACAGCCCCACCAGCAACCCACCACGTAGTCCCATCAACAGTCTACCATACACAGCCCCACCAACAACCCACCACGTAGCCCCATCAACAGTCTACCATACAGCCCCACCAACAACCCATCACGTAGTCCCATCAACAGTCTACCATACAGCCCCACCAGCAACCCACCATGTAGTTCCATCAACAGTCTACCACACAGCCCCACCAGCAACCCACCACATAGTCCCATCAACAGTCTACCATACAGCCCCACCAGCAACCCACCATGTAGTTCCATCAACAGTCTACCACACAGCCCCACCAACAACACATCACGTAGTCCCATCAACAGTCTACCATACAGCCCCACCAGCAACCCACCATGTAGTTCCATCAACAGTCTACCACACAGCCCCACCAGCAACCCACCACGTAGTCCCATCAACAGTCTACCATACAGCCCCACAACAACCCACCACGTAGCCCCATCAACAGTCTACCATACAGCCCCACCAACAACCCATCACGTAGTCCCATCAACAGTCTACCATACAGCCCCACCAGCAACCCACCATGTAGTTCCATCAACAGTCTACCACACAGCCCCACCAGCAACCCACCACATAGTCCCATCAACAGTCTACCATACAGCCCCACCAGCAACCCACCATGTAGTTCCATCAACAGTCTACCACACACAGCCCCACCAGCAACCCATCACGTAGCCCCATCAACAGTCTACCACACACCCCATCAACAGTCTACCATACAGCCCCACCAACAACCCATCACGTAGTCCCATCAACAGTCTACCATACAGCCCCACCAGCAACCCACCATGTAGTTCCATCAACAGTCTACCATACAGCCCCACCCAGCAACCCATCACGTAGCCCCATCAACAGTCTACCACACAGCCCCACCAGCAACCCACCACGTAGCCCCATCAACAGTATACCACACAGCCCCACCAACAACCCATCACGTAGCCCCATCAACAGTCTACCACACAGCCCCACCAACAACCCAACACGTAGCCCCATCAACAGTCTACCACACAGTCCCACCAGCAACCCACCATGTAGTTCCATCAACAGTCTACCATACAGCCCCACCAGCAACCCACCACGTAGTTCCATCAACAGTCTACCATACAGCCTCACCAGCAACCCACCACGTAGCCCCATCAACAGTATACCATACAGCCCCACCAACAACCCATCACGTAGTCCCATCAACAGTCTACCATACAGCCCCACCAGCAACCCACCATGTAGTTCCATCAACAGTCTACCATACAGCCCCACCAGCAACCCACCACGTAGTCCCATCAACAGTCTACCATACAGCCCCACCAGCAACCCACCATGTAGTTCCATCAACAGTCTACCACACAGCCCACCACCAGCAACCCACCACGTAGTCCCCATCAACAGTCTACCACACAGCCCCACCAGCAACCCACCACGTAGCCCCATCAACAGTATACCACACAGCCCCATCAACAGTCTACCATACAGCCCCATCAACAGTCTACCACACAGCCCCACCAACAACCCAACACGTAGCCCCATCAACAGTCTACCACACAGTCCCACCAGCAACCCACCATGTAGTTCCATCAACAGTCTACCATACAGCCCCACCAACAACACATCACGTAGTCCCATCAACAGTCTACCATACAGCCCCACCAGCAACCCACCATGTAGTTCCATCAACAGTCTACCACACACAGCCCCACCAGCAACCCACCACGTAGTCCCATCAACAGTCTACCATACAGCCCCACCAACAACCCACCACGTAGCCCCATCAACAGTCTACCATACAGCCCCACCAACAACCCATCACGTAGTCCCATCAACAGTCTACCATACAGCCCCACCAGCAACCCACCATGTAGTTCCATCAACAGTCTACCACACAGCCCCACCAGCAACCCACCACATAGTCCCATCAACAGTCTACCATACAGCCCCACCAGCAACCCACCATGTAGTTCCATCAACAGTCTACCACACAGCCCCACCAGCAACCCATCACGTAGCCCCATCAACAGTCTACCACACAACCCCATCACCACACAACCCCATCAACAGTCTACCATACAGCCCCACCAACAACCCATCACGTAGTCCCATCAACAGTCTACCATACAGCCCCACCAGCAACCCACCATGTAGTTCCATCAACAGTCTACCATACAGCCCCACCAGCAACCCATCACGTAGCCCCATCAACAGTCTACCACACAGCCCCACCAGCAACCCACCACGTAGCCCCATCAACAGTATACCACACAGCCCCACCAACAACCCATCACGTAGCCCCCCATCAACAGTCTACCACACAGCCCCACCAACAACCCAACACGTAGCCCCATCAACAATCTACCACACAGTCCCACCAGCAACCCACCATGTAGTTCCATCAACAGTCTACCATACAGCCCCACCAGCAACCCACCACGTAGTCCCATCAACAGTCTACCATACAGCCCCACCAACAACCCACCACGTAGCCCCATCAACAGTCTACCATACAGCCCCACCAACAACCCATCACGTAGTCCCATCAACAGTCTACCATACAGCCCCACCAGCAACCCACCATGTAGTTCCATCAACAGTCTACCACACAGCCCCACCAGCAACCCACCACGTAGTCCCATCAACAGTCTACCATACAGCCCCACCAACAACCCACCACGTAGCCCCATCAACAGTCTACCATACAGCCCCACCAGCAACCCACCATGTAGTTCCATCAACAGTCTACCACACAGCCCCACCAGCAACCCATCACGTAGCCCCATCAACAGTCTACCACACACACCCCATCAACAGTCTACCATACAGCCCCACCAACAACCCATCACGTAGTCCCATCAACAGTCTACCATACAGCCCCACCAGCAACCCACCATGTAGTTCCATCAACAGTCTACCATACAGCCCCACCAGCAACCCATCACGTAGCCCCATCAACAGTCTACCACACAGTCCCACCAACAACCCACCACGTAGTCCCATCAACAGTCTACCACACAGCCCCACCAGCAAACCACCATGTAGTTCCATCAACAGTCTACCACACAGCCCCACCAGCAACCCACGACGTAGCCCCATCAACAGTCTACCACACAGCCCCACCAACAACCCAACACGTAGCCCCATCAACAGTCTACCACACAGTCCCACCAACAACCCACCACGTAGCCATTGCATGTAATCATTAATGAGTATGAGAAGTCGGCTTCGCCTCGGACTGGAAACCCCGTCTAGTCCTCATTCTCGGCTTTGAAACATTACTTCCAAAACAACAGGAAAGTATCCCACGTTCTTTGGTGGATTCGACACGTGCAGATGCCGGCCACGTGCGTATTGAGATTTATGATTCTCTGAAATCCTTTAACATTGTTCGATATCATTTTTCTATTTGACCGATGGGTGCAATGTGTTTGTTAGAGTGAGCGAAAGGACGGCTGTTTTCTCGGTCTAGTTTGTTATTTTTAATACATACATAATTGAACACTTCGGGCAGGGGTGCTTGCCATTTACTCGGAAAAACCGGAAATTCCCGTTGGAAAAACAAATGGGATGTGTTATTCCGATTGGAAAGTTCGGCAAAAAAACTCGGTCTAGCGATTGAGGTAATCTACTTTTCCCGCTCTTTTCGGTTTTTCCGTAGACGCGCGTGTGCCATTAAACTCGGCGAGTTTTCCGAAACTTTCCGATCGGCCGAATGACGGTTGTTTCCGGGTAAATGGTAAGCACCCCAGATTTCGTATGACTGTGAAGAAAATCTGCACGGCACACGTCACGCAAGTCACGATCACGTCACGGATTCGTTCGAAACCCGAAAACATCACTGTCACGCAACCGCACGAACACCGCGGCACGCACGTTTTTCACAGTCAGACGAAATCTGCATGCTCTAGCATGTATACGTATATGATCTGTTGGGAAAATATATGAGAACATATTAAAAGATACAAAATGCTTGGATAAAAATATAAAGCTACCTTATTTACATTCATTTGATGTTATTAAAAAAATTATAAAGTAAGGTTTGAAATAAAGTAATCTTGCCAGCTAAGAAATACTTTTGTGAATCTAGCTACAAATAATATCATTATAGTGTCATGATAAACTTTTATCGCGAAACTTCAGACTAAAGATACATTCTGTAATTGATTGTAATTGTTATAAAATCAGCTTAAAAATTATGATTGTCCTGAATGTGAAGAGCAGGTTACTTTCATGCATTATGAAGTAATCCTCTTTCTCCACTTTTCCCGGCTTACTGGAATGTCCCAAGGATATAAAAGAAATTGAAAAATACTCAGCAGAATCAAACAGCTCGTTTGTGACGGGGCATTACTTGACTTCAAAGAATGTAAAAAGCTGTAAAGAAAACATGACAAATGTTTTACATTAGATTCATAGTTCGTTCGTGACCATACGTACGGTATCTCTTACCATAAGAAACCCTAGACTCAGGAAAAGAGCTTTGTCTTCTACTGAACAGTCTTTTCGAACTGCAATAAAGAACGAAATTAATGGTTTAGTTGACTGAATCAATGGCTGACAAACTGACTAGCAGACACTGATTGATCGGATGGGCTGACTGGACATCACTGACTAATAGACTGGCTGCAGCTGCCTATAGAATGAGACGGATTGACTGGCTGATCAGAACTGACTAGCAAACACTGACTGGCTGATTAAATAAAGGTTCAGCCACACGGTGTAACATTGCACGCAATAGAGTCATTTTCGCACGTTTGGGAAGTAGTTACGGTTCGTGCCGTGCGGTGACGGTGCCGATGTCCAAGCATTCTGATTGGTTTAGCAATGATTTTGCGCGCTGTGATTGGTTGAATAGATAAAGGTTCAGCCACACGGTGTAACATTGCACGCAATAGAGTCATTTTCGCACGTTTGGGAAGTAGTTACGGTTTCGTGCCGTGCGGTGACGGTGCCGATGTCCAAGCATTCTGATTGGTTGAGCAATGATTTTGCGCGCTGTGATTGGTTGAATAGAATGTCTTCGATTCCGTACCGTGACGGTATCTCCGTGCCGTAGGTTTCCGACTATTGCTGGCAATATGATTGCAGCGTGTGTCCTATACAATAACACTGTTGTCACCAATCGTATCAGTAAAGTTGAAGTACAGTGCGGTCTTCATTCTGCATATGCACAAGTATACGCGCAATGTTGCACGGTGTGTTCAGAGAAACTTAACTGACTGAAATTGGTTGCTATGACAGTTTTACTCACAGGTAAGAGACACAGTTTCCTGTTCTTCTGTAATGCAACAGCTACTCAGACCTCCACACGCCCCTCTCCACTGATGGTCGATTGAACCAACACGTAAAGTTTTACCGGAATTTTCAACCTTCAATAGCTGCATGCAAACAAATAATAAATGAATGAAAAAAACGAATAATTAATGATAAATAAACTATTATGATGAGTATATACAGAACAAATGTTAGGAAAAAATCAGACGCCTCGAGCGGGATTCGAACCCACGACGCCCCGATTTCATGACAGGTGCTCTCTACCCACTGAGCTACCGAGGCAACTACAGTGGCGTGGAGTTCAAATTAGCTCAAAGACGCTGATTTTAACCGAAAGAATAAGAAAACTAAAATAAGATTAAGCCTAATATTCACTAGCGACGCAAGCATAAGAACCTGTTTCATGGAAAACGACAAGAAACGTTTATGGTCGGGCGACGCAAGCAATTACAATTTGTGTAACATGTAAAAACGGTCTCGAAGCAAGCACAAGCGCAGACACAACAAAATGCAAAAAATGATGCTTGCGCTTATACTTGCGCCGGTCAGAGTGCTTTCACAGTGACATAAGTCCTTTTGTGCTTGCGCATAAGCTTATGCTCGTGTCAGAGTGCTTTCACAGTGACATATGTCCTCTTGTGCTTGTGCATAAGCTTATGCTCGTGTCAGAGTGCTTTCACAGTGACATAAGTCCTTTTGTGCTTGCGCATAAGCTTATGCTCGTGTCAGAGTGCTTTCACAGTGACATAAGTCCTCTTGTGATTGCACATAAGCTTATGCTCGTGTCAGACTGATTTCACAGTGAATTCGAAGTAAGGCTCCTTGTACTTGCGCTTATGCTTGCGTAGCTGGTTAAAACCAGGCTTGAAGAATGAGTGAACGTTAACACATCACGCCGCGCGTGCTGATATGTCAGCACAGTTACCTCAAACGATGCAGGGTTGGAGCTTGTACACTCAAACGGATAGCACGTAGGACCCGTGACAGCGTTGATGATGCTACCGTCATAGTTGAACACGTTGAAGTATTTGGTTGGTGGCAAACAGCTTCCACATGTTTCTCGTGACCTGAAACAATAAACAATTCGTAAGCTTAGTTTAAAGATCCAAACACACGGTGCAATTAACATGAATTGCGTGCATTATTGCCGGCAACAGGTGCGATTTCAGCGAGTGTTCATGTATACAATTTGTTGTGTACAATGTTGCAGAAGTAGGATCGCACAAGCTGTATGTGCGAGAGTTTGTAAATCCCATACAGATCGGACGCGAATATTGTATATTACTTATCGAATCCAACGATGCATAAGTGGATGTTTTACTAAAATTTGGATGATAGGAAACAGTTTGGCCGAGAAAATCCAAGTTAAAGTTGAATGCAAATGAGGACGATTCTGTATCCGATTTACAGATGTCTGCTACGCTTATGATTTCTATTGTATTTCCCTCATTAATTATTCATGATTTCGATAAAGTTCAATAACGTTGGCCACAACAATTGCACACGCAATATTCGGCGATAGTGCGCGCAGTGTTGCAACGTGTATCTGTAATAACTTAGAGTACGTGACAGGATTTGAGTGACAGGATTTGATCCTTGTGCTTATGATTGCGCACAATCGTACTTATGTTTGCGTCGGGCACTGTTTTCACAGTGAAGTATAAAGGCCTTTTGTGTGCGTTTACGCTTTCGCCTTGCGTCGCCAGTGGAACTGCAAGATTTAGGGGGAAAAGATAAACGGAAAAAAACTCCCATAAATTGGTTTAAAAGACAAAATGGAAAGAAAGTACAATAACTAAAACTGCGGGCACAAACATCCAGTAAAATAAAGACTTACGCATTCTTAACTTGACCCAGGACCTCTCCAGTCGGCATCCTTACAATCATGGACGGGGACGCCCAGGGACAAAATATTGGCGATGAACAAGACCATGGATGTTCGAATTCCATGATCCACTCATTCCTAGTTGCATAGTACACCTTCATGAAATACTGTCGCATTTTACCCAGGATGGCTTGGACGCAGCCATTGTCGGCTTTCTCTGTGTGCAAAAAGAGAACGTAATGATTTTGCTGCGATAAATCGCGGGCAAGCGCCTTTGACACGAGCTGTATTTTTTTTTTGCAATTTTGCGGCGAGTTGAAAATCAACAGAAACTACACCGCGTACTGCCCGGCCTCCTTTGCAGGCGTTTGTAGTGTTGGTACTTCCGGTCCAGTGGCGGACTCCTTTTTGCGCGTCTCTTTTGGCGAGTAAAGAATGAGTCCGTGATTGCGTGCATGACCATTAGCAGGCTTAATGCGCCAGGAAGCTACGCAAGGGAGGTGTCCTAATCGGTTTCATCTAATAAGACCTCCATAATCCCTGGAAGTTTTAGATGTGTAAGCCTGAAGACTGGTTGTTCGATGCGGTAGTACGGCTTTGAACTATACCTACCTTGTCTGATCTCAAGGATTTGCTTTCCTCGCCCATCTTCAACTTGAAAGCGTACAGTGTCCCACCAAGCTGAAAAGAAATACAGTAGTGAACAACTCGTACCACAGTCAAGTATCGTCTTAAGCCAGTGGCGTAGCGTGCATATACGCACATACGCACGTGCGTACAATTTAAAATCCTTAATATATGTATATATTATAAAAAACATAAAAATATTTAAAATAAAATGAAATCTAAGACAAAATCTTAACAGCTCACGGCAGATTATTACTTGCTGGAAACTACTCAGCAGGCAGGAAAATGCTATTTTGGAGACCCTACACCTCAAAAAAATTTCGGGGAGCATGCCCCCGCATCCCCCTACGAGTTTGCACCTTCGCCACTCGTCAGATTGTGTCCCCAATAAATTTCCCCTTTCAGTCAGTCATTGTAGGCATGTATAATGATGATTGTAGTTAGTACAGTCTCAAACAAAATAAATACCAAAAAACTGGCTTCGCCTCGGGTTATTATATCGCTATATATAACGGTAGCGGTATATAACCCGTTTACATAAATCCTTTACATAACCTTTACATAAATCCTTTACACAACCTTTACATAAATCCTTTACACAACCAATACTCATAAAATCATTTACACAACCTTAACATAAATCCTTTATATAACCTTTACATAAATCCCCCCATAAAACTGAGTGATAAATGCATTTTACTATATGTATTTATATAGCGATAAAGTCCGCTGGAAAACGAAGAAAATGGTATTTCCAAGGCTCTAGATTTCTAAATTTTCAGGGGGGGGGGGGGGGCATGCCCCCTTACACCCCTAGAAGCTCACGCCTTCGGCGCTCGTTGCTATGTGCGTACATTGCAAAAAAAGCACGCTACGCCCCTGTAAGCTGAATACTGAATGGGCATGCAGTGCGTTTTAGAACTGTGCGGACCTACTCCGGATCCTCAGACAGAATTGCATTTATAATTGAACTTACTGCTATGCGTCTCTATAGGTGGTCTGTTCGTTTGGCGACGAGCACACAAATTAACTGAAGCATAGCATAGTGCTGCAAGGTTTATTACTTTCGGATCTTTATAATGTAATAATTAATTTACTTCAAAAAAGTTAATAACTGAAAACTTCTGCAGAAGAAATTAGTAAAGAGATTTTAATTGATGAAAGCATGTCAACAATAAACTTCAGTTTTCTAAACAACAGAATTTGAATATTGCTCGAGTATATGATTCCTTGCTTCAGTGTTATTTAACAACCGAGGCAAACAATTACCATTTTAAAAGTCATCTTCCTGAAGTTTCGAGTACATTAATACACACTATGTACACTGAACTTTGTCAACTTATATCAGTCGATACACAAAATTATTTCGGATCAAATCGGAAAGGCGTTAGTCTTTGTCTGTCGCTATATGCAGTGACGAAATTTCTTTTGTTCAAAGTTGAAATAAAGGATTAAAAAATACCGGTGAAAATAAACGCATAATCTTCGACAAACAATTCAAAATTTTAATAAAAATATATTTGTGATATTTGTGAAATCGGAATCTGCGCTTTTGGAGTCCAAATTCACAGAGGATTGTATGATGCTTTGGATAATTTTTCGTTTCAAAAGTTCAAGTTTTAATATTTTGAGTCGATTTCAAAATCGCTCAGCTGAGTCGTAAGCTAAAGCCGCGTCTACAAGAACAAGTTTTCCTTGACAAGGAAACATTGACAATTAATATTTTGTCATCTACACGAGCAAGTTTTCCTTGACAAAGAAAAATTGGCGATGTTTTTGTCGTCTACACGAGCAAGTCTTCCTTGTCAAGGAAAACTTGTCAAGGAAAATTTGCTCGTGTAGATTCGGCTTAAGTATGCATTGCCCTACAGCTTTGCAGATGAAAGACTTTGTATTGAGTAAAGGTTGGACATTAGATACATACCCTCTGATTGGAAATTCTGACGAATTATAAATCGATCGACGTCTTTTAAGATTTCCAAACCCATCGGAATTCGTGAAGAGTCAGTTTGTACACTGTCAGTTTCATAGCTAGCCGGTCCCTGCCGTCCTGGCTGTATCAGTCGAACGTCCATGTCATCGATCGGTTGGTTCGTCTTAGGATACGGAGCGGGGTCGCGCATCTCTGTATTAGCGTAGGTCCTTGTATATGATCTTGACGATTCGCGGCGAGAACTCGTACCAGAAGTGGAACCATCTTTAAACCCGACATTTTCATCAGGGCCTCGGTTCGTCTTGTACGCTGGCTCATTAATCTCTGTATTGGTGTAGTTCCTTGTGTATGATCTTGACGATTCGCGGCGAGAACTCGTACCAGAAGTGGAACCATCTTTAAAACCGACAGTTTCGTCAGGTCCTCGGTTCGTCTTGTACGCTGGCTCATTCATCTCTGTATTGGTGTAGCTCCTTGTATATGATCTTGACGATTCGCGGCGAGAACTCGTACCAGAAGTGGAACCATCTTTAAAACCGCCATTTTCATCAGGGCCTCGGTTCGTCTTGTACGCTGGCTCATTCATTTCAGTATTGGTGTAGCTCCTTGTATATGATCTAGACGCGGATTCGCGGCGATAACTAGTACCAGAAGCTGAACCATCTATAAAACCGATTTCTTCATCAGGGCCTCTGTTCGTCTTGTACGCTGGCTCATTCATCTCTGTATTGGTGTACCGGCTCGTGTTTGAACTACTCGATTGGTGGATATGGCTGCCTGTAAGATCGTACGATACCTTGGCCAATATTGCAGTCTCTTCAAGCTGTTACTACAGTATTTAGAGTCCCTTTGGATTCAGAGTATAGGCTTGGGTGAATATAACTTCCATCGAAGCATAACACTGCATCAAGTGATTTTCGGAACAATAGGAGTTCCGTTAGAAATAATATTTGCATTGCTAATATTTAGCTTAGTTGTTTTTTCGCAATGCTCTTGCCTAACAATGCGATGGGTATTGCCAATTCACATGGATCATTTAAAATATATACTGTATATACTCTAATTGCATAATCGTTGTCGGGTTGAAAATCATGAAAGCTATGACCAAAAGGAATTCTGGGAAATTAAAACTCTCAAATAACACTGTCAAATGATCGACCTTTTTATCCAGACTTGTAGGATCTTAGTTAAATAGCTCATATACCTTCAAAACTACGAGAACATTGAATATATCTGCATGTAATGTGGCTCATGAACTGATTTCCCATCCATCCTTGCGGTCTCAGCTTCTATGATTTATGATTTTCAACCCGACAACGATTATGCAATTAGCTATATTGTTATGGAAATAAAATGACAGGGTATTCTAAAGTTTAGCCCATGGATTGAGAATTTTTCGCTGGTCTTTTCGAATTGTAGTGCCATTTTATTTTTTCTCGTATTTATGCTAAATGTAAGTCAGGCGGCTGTTCACTTTCTAGCTGGTTCAACGTTTTAAAAGCCAGTGCTGAATATTGGCTTCCAGCTCGCAAGCCTCTGGAATCACACCAACGAATGTAGCGCAAGGTTTTAGGCATTGCGTTAGGGGTCAACTCTCCCCTCCCGTGGTTAGCACTGACATGTATCACTGTTCTCCCATTTTGTTTTGAACGTAACGACAAAATTCGAGCGGTGCACAGTAACATTGCGGCACAAGTCGGTACGAGAGGTGTTACACTACCAGGCAATGCTCGTTGCAAAAGTGATTTAAGTGCATTGCAACATAGTTAATAGAGGGCTAATTGGTCCCGCAAGAACACTTGATTTTCTAATTGATAAGCCACACCCAAACATACGGGAGACTTACAGATCACCTTGGAGTGACGACGAAGCGAAGGATGTCGGGTGTGTTGCGTAAATGCGTCAAAATTATTTTAACTCTCAGCTTGGACTGAATAGTAGAAAGAATTAGGAAGGGAAGGAGAGAGGGAGGGGAAAGAGGGGCTATTATATTTCTTGATGATCATTGACTCAGAGCGAAACCGAGTACGCATGTTGTAATTCCCAGAGCTATATATGCTTGCCACAAGCTTTAAACTTTAATCAGGTATGGCTTTGTATGGCTATAGTATGGCTTTTGTTAGCCTGCGTAGCCTGGCGGTTTTATCTGCATTTTTTCCGCGCGCGCTCAGTCTTGGTCTCCCTGTATGATCATGATTGATGTAAGCACGTTAGTCCAGCACTGGACCCACTTTTATCTACATATTAGCTGCTGTACATATTTTGTTACCATTGTTCTGAAGCGTGGTTAAATTAATTTTCGAAGTACAGTATACCGACCGAAAATAGCGAAAATCCACCTCGGAACCCATTCTCGTACCCAGAGCCCTCTCATCATTGAGGAATATCGAATGAGAGGACTCTGGGTACGAGAATAGTACCCGGGCCATCGCGCGGTCGAAAAACAAGGCGTATCCACATAGTGTTTTTATGCACTGACTTGTTCTTGTTGTCATTCATTGTTGCTTAGATTTAAACAAATCACTTTGCTTTTCACTCACCAACAAAGATCAAAGACGTAAACGTACGGAATAACAGCCTACACACCTCACAAAGGCAACCAGCAAAGGCGACAAGATGGCATATTCTCCAAATGCTAAAAACATTCAAATGGCAGTGGCTGACGAGGAATTCTGTTGTCCTTTATGTTTCGAAGTGTTTCAAGAACCAAAACTGCTTCCTAACTGTGCACATAGCTTTTGCAAAACGTGTCTACAGGAGCTGGTACTGCACAGTTGCTCGTCTCGTGTTTCATGTCCAGTTTGTAGGAAGAATTCAAGCGTGCCTCGAAATGGCGTCGAGGGCTTTGCTACTAATACTTTGTTAGTGAGACTCATTGATAACATCCCTGGTAGGAAGGACAAGGACGTGCTTTTGAAGGCTTTGACTCGCTGTAAGGACGAAGTGGACAAAAATAAAAGAATTCAAGATGATCTTGAGAAGAAATTCACTGAGATACATAAAAACAAAACCAAGGGAGAACATCTGAAGAGGGAGATCTCCCAACACGCTAAAGAAGCCATTGATTCAATCAGGCAGTGCGAGCAGAATTTGTTTATGGTGGTAGATGTCTTTCTTGAGCAGAACTGTGGCTTGCCTTTTCATGATAATCTAGAGAAACACAGGAACAAATGGCGTAGTCACATGGATCAGGCTTGTGCTTGTGTCAAGACGGTAGAAGAAACTCTCAAGAGGAATGAGCTAGGAGAGATACTGCAAATGAAAAAGGTGATGATGGAACAGTTGGATGAATATTCCCATTTCCCGCCATGCCCTTCTCTCAAAGAGGTGGGTGAAATCAAGGAATTCAACATGGAGTTCAAAAAGTTGGAAATCAAGCAAGAATTGGGGAACGTTGAACAAATTGCAAAGTCAAAAAAGAAGGCTCCAGTGAAAGAGCAAAGACCATCCCACAGCTCTGGGACCAATTCCAGTACTTCATCAGCTACCAACAGATCTGCTTCAAATGGTTCTATAGGGCAGATTGTTACCAACGTTTCCTTACCATTTGAGCCATTCCGAATGGCTGTCTGCCCTAATACTGGCGATATCGCACTATTATGGGAGCGCAGAAGGCAAGTGTACCTCCTTGACAGTCAAGGTAATCACGAAAACACTATTGTCATCAAATATGGAGATATCTGGGATGTTGGATTCACTATTGATGATGAAGTTGTGGTTATTAATCGGCTTCAGAATCGTTTGCTATATTATGAAAAGAACGGGCAGTTCATCAACATAGAAGTAGATCCCGCAAGGGACTCCCTCATGTACACATACCTTTCTGTAGATGCAGAGGGTCGGCTGATTGTAACCTCAACAAGAACACATGTTGATGATGAAGATGATGAGATTATACCATGCATAGTTGTGTACAATAATTTCTGTGAGTCCTCTTGTAAGATGTTTGGGCGACGACATTTGGTACAACCGATCTCTCGGGCTGTCTACAATAATGGAAAATTTTACATTGCTGACAGATGCAACAACGATACTTTTATACGATGCTTCACTATTCAAGGGGAGTGTTGTTACAATATTTTGGTATCTGAGACGTGTGGTACATCACTATCACTCTCTACGCTCTCTACGTATTCTGATACAGTTTTCCTGTACCAAAAGACCCCAAATGGAAGCTGCCGCCTGAGGTTAATGAACAATTGTGACATTGTTACAAGCAAAGAGCAAGTCCATCCTTTTCATCCTGACGTGAAGCAAGTTGTAGTGTTGTCAAGCGGGTTAAGGTTTACCACACAGGCTGAGATTTACGAGGGATTACATACCTTAAGCATAACTAAATATTTTGCTTAAGTACGTAGGGAGACTATTTTGTTGTATCAGATACCAGGATTTGTAACCAAACGAAGCAAGAATGCAAGGGAAACAATAGACAGGGGCAGTTTTTTATTACATATACATATACGTAAGATATGCTTTTTTTCTTAGTTTTAGCAAACGTTTTTGATCATTCGATCATCATCAGGTTCAATGCTGGAGGTCAATGGTGAATGAAATTAAATACTTAAGTGATACCTCTAGGGAATAAATTTAGGTGATAGGATATAACTTGTTTGTTTAAGTCTGGTCTTAATTTAGCAATGTAAAGGTCTTCCAGTGTTTTCCATATTCCCAACGTACAAGTTAGTACAAGCTACCCGTTGGGAATATGAAAAACACTGGAAGCCCTTTACATTGCTAAATTAAGACCAGACTTAAACAAACAAGTTAAATCCTATCACCTAAATTATTCCCTAGAGGTATCACTTAAGTATTTCATTTCATTCACCATTGACCTCCAGCATTGAACCTGATGATGATCGAAAACGTTTGCTAAAACTAAGAAAAAATGTATATCTTACATATATGTAATAACTATATAATCCTGGCATGATGACAGAGGTAGTTTTTTGTATTGGTAAACTTTAAAATGATGTTTACATCTGAGTAGCTTCAATCGTATGCAAGTGTTGAGACACTTTTTAGCAAAAAAGACATTTCCAAGAATAAACAAGTTTACAATTTTATAACTTCAATTCATCTCATAATCACTAGCCACAACTTCCTGAGTTGGGAAGAGGGATGAATCGTTGTGCAATGTATGTATGTGCAATATGGAGCTTTCATGCTTTACATTTTTCATGCACCAAACACCAAGCTTTCTGTACATCAAGTGAAAGATGAAATAAAGGTATTATAGCAATATACAATGTATGGCAAAGAAACTTGGGGAACTGTGATTGGTGAATGAGCGGTTTCACATTTTGACTTGTAATAATAACTAGTCTTCTTCGCAGCCGTTTCCTTTGATCTCCCATCACTCATTTTAGGAGTAGCATTGCATGACGACAGAAAACAGCTACAAAGGAGACTGGTAGTTGACCTGCTAAGACTTTTATAGCAAAGTGATTTCTCATTTAATAATAATTTATGAATTAATAATAATTTGAACAACAGACTGCAAAACAGTCCCTCATTTTTCGTGAAACCCTGCCAAGAAGATTTATTTGCAGCTCCATGGATAATGATGATTATTATTGCATTGTGTAATCTTAAAGTGCTACTTAGACGAAAATCGATCGAAGTTTAATTTAGCTGAAACTTCACTGAAATAATCTCAAAGAGCCATACAATTACTGGTTAATGTGTTTTCTCAAAATTCCTATGGGAAGTATTACATTTTTATGAATCTTTAGAAGTGTCAGTGATGTCATCTACTCAACCCAAACAATCAACACGGCTTCGCTCCATACATTTCTTTGTGTTTAGTTTCTTGAATTATTTTATTTCTATGAAGCTAAACGTTTGGGTGAAGGAGTTTTCTTACATTATTTGTGCTTAGGATTGATTGTCTGACCAGTTGTCTTCAATGCAGAGCTGTTATCTGAACAAAACATTGAGATATTTTGACTCACAAAATACAAAGAAATGTATAGAGCTGAATGTTGGGTTGAGTAGATGACGTCACTGACTCCTCTAAAGATTCATGAAAATATAGTACTTCCCTCTGGAATATCGAAAAAAGATTTTAACTACTTATTATTAGACCCTTGAAGAATTATTCAATGAAGTTTCAGCTAAATTAAACTTCGATCGATTTTCGTCTAAGTAGCACTTTAAACAAAAGAATGATATTTAACTATACTGAAGGAACACTGAGAGTCAAAAATCTCTACACAAACTCGATCAACTGCTGAAAGAGCAAAATCTACCAAAGCATGGGGGAAACTTTCTTGTTGTTTCGAAAGACGCATTCTTTTCCAAAATTCATGTAACTTTCGGGATTTGCCTGAGATCATAAAGAAAGAACCATTCCATGGTAACACCACGACTAACTGGTTCCTGTCATCATCACGATACAGTGATACAAAAGATATATATCGTGATGTGCGATATGCAACATCTATTGTTTCAGCTGCCATGCAATTTGATGTGAATGTTTTAACCACAATTTTATTCTTTGATGCCATGTGATCAACAACATAGAATTTATCCTTGTGAAAGATGGCACGGGAAACTGGATTTTCAAGGTTTCTTCGTCCAAACATTTTATGGAACTTTGCTTGATTCGGCAAATACACTACCACACACTTAATGATTTCTTCATTGGTGTCATCAATATCATCAGTCTTAGAAGATACAACAATCAATCGTCCATCTTTATCAACAGACAGGTATGTGTATTTCAGGTTTGCCCTGGCAATTTGAAAATTCATTCTCAAACCTGATGATCCATCTTTGTCATAACATAACAGATGGCTATTTCTGCGGTTGACAACAACCACATTGCCAAGGGAGAACCCCATGTCAGAGAGGTCTCCATCGGCAACATGAATGATACGGTGATCTCCTTTTGCATTGTAAAGGTAAACTAAGTGTGCTTCTTTCCATAATAGAGCAATATCACCACTGGAGGGGCAAACTGTCATTCTAGTAGGACAAAATGGTAGTGTAAATTGGGAGGCTTCTCGTACATGTGGCTCATCCTTAAAATCTCTAAATCCTTCACCGGGACTAGAAGTTGCACCATCTGACTCACTCGTCAAGTTTGAGTCATGTGAGACTTGTGTAGGAATGTAAGAGCTATCAGCTGGGGATGCTGTGGACTTTTCCTTACTATTACTAAACACCTTCCCTAAGACATCATCCTTGATTTCACTTTTCTCAAACTCCATGTCAAAGGCTTTAAAATCTCCAGCCTCTTGAAGGACAGAAGGGTCAGGGTATTTGGAATATTCATTCAATTGGCCCTCAATCACTTCCCTGATTTCTAGAATTTCTGTCAAATTGTCTTGATTGATGGTTTCCTCCACATTGAATACACAGTTTTGGGCTACTTCTAAATAACCTGCCACTTTTTTAATTTCCTTTTCAAGTTGCCACTGAAACTTGATACCACAGTTTTGCTTCAGAAACTCGTCAACATCTTTACACATTTTCTCTTCGCATTTCCTAATAGCTTCGACATATTCCCTCGCGTGACAACCAATCTGTTTCTTCAGATCTTCAGCAAGTTGCTTGTTTTTGTTGACAACACCAAGTTGCTGCTGCAAGTTCTCGTGGATCCTGTTGTTTCTTTCGATCTCGTCTTTACAACGAGCCACAGCTTGCGTTATTTCTCTCTTTTCTTTCATTCCAGGAATCTTCTCCATTAATCGTACTATTAACGTGTTTGTTGGAAATCCATCGACACCTTGAGATGGAAGAGGTGACGTTTGACGACAAATTGGACATTCAATATCCGTCGCACCCTTCTTCGCTGTTACTAACTTCAGAAGACACGCTTTACAGAGATTGTGAGCGCAGTTAGGAAAGGACTTTGGCACTTCGAATATCTCGAAACACAAAGGACAGCGAAACTCAGAGTCTTCTACTTCCATATGGAAGTTTTTGCAAGTCGCCATGACTGATCATGTGTTGATCATGAGTATTTTCCAGTTCTAGAAAAGCTATTTTCTTGGCCAAAGCAGACAAGATTATTTAGATAAGTTAATAGAGCTGTAGTTTCGTAGAAAACTTGTAAAAGCATGAGCTCATTCTTCCAGGACATGAAATAAATGGCAGGTTCCCTCCACACGGACTGAAAGCGGACGGGTACGAGTCAGCACCAAATGAAGCGCAATGAATCGAAAGGTCAAGGTCAAGGTCTACCTGATCCTTCCCCCAATTTTTTTTCAAAATTAAAATCACGAGTTTTTATAAATAGCCCGAATCTCAGTTGTCCCTAGCCTACCCCACAGGCATTGTTAGGGGCCTTCCTCTGCGAATGTCAGTGTTTTATGTAGTGTCCGTTATGGCGCGCCGTTACCACCAAAAATACGTCGACTGCAAAACGATCAAGGTTGACGATCCAGTCAATTGACAAACGATCCAGTCAGTTGTCAAACGATCCAGTCAGTTGTCAAATGATCCAGTCAAATGACACACAATCCAGTCAAATGACAAACAATCCAGTGTTTGGTGACGTGTCAGTTGTCAAACGATCCTGTCATTTGATAAATGATCCAGTGAAATCACAAACAATCCAGTCAAATCACAGGCAGCCCAACCATTGCTTTTGAGGCTACTAAATAATGAAATAAAATGATATTTGCGTCTTTTTTGATGGGTTTCCTGTGGTAGAGCGCGCGCGCGCGCATTTATATGTTGGGTTCCCTGTGTTGAATAACATATAATGTTGGGATCCCTGTGTATCTCCTGCGGGACGCGCCCGCAGCAAATGTGTATATTTACACAAGGTGTGTAAATATACACATGTAGTGCGGGACGCGCGGGATGTGCACAGGAAGCCCAATATAGGATATTACTCAGCACAGGGAACCCAACATATCTACGTATTATATATTGAGCGCGCGCGCGCTCTACCACAGGAAACCCATCAAAAAAAGACGCAAGTATCATTTTATTGAATTAGTAGCCTCAAAAGCAATGGTTGGGCTGCCTGTGGTCAAATGACAAACAATCCAGTGTTTGGTGACGTGTCAGTTGTCAAACGATCCTGTCATTTGATATAAAACGATCCAGTAAAATCACAAACGATCCAGTCAAATTAAATGACAAACGATCCACGCAGTTCAGTCGATTGTAAAACAGTCAAGTCAGCAGTGGTACCGATAAGTGAACGTTTGTAGAATAAACCAGTCAACCAACAAACAATCCAAAAGCATTCAGTCCACAGTGTTCCTTGTCATCAAATAATACCAGTTGGCGCTATTATTATTATTATTATTATTCAATGCTGAAAGCCGAACTACGAAATTATCGCAGGTCATGACTTTTTTTTTGGGGGGGGGGGGGGGGTGGGGTACGCTCATTATTGTAATTGTAGTTTCTTGCTATAAACTAAATACATTGACACTGCAATAAAGTCTTATTTAAAGCTTATTATTATTATTATTTTTTTAAATTATTATTATTATTGCTGTCTTCAATATCTTTTGCTCATTTTCATCAGAAGCTAGAAGAAAAAGATGAAGAATGACGTGACTTGCATTCATTCATCTAATCTGCTAATGCATCAAAGAAGAAATACCCGATTAAAAAGATCTTTCTCAAATGATTTCAATTTCAACATGGATTTTAATTTTGAAGAGCATTTTCGAAGCGCTCAAAAAATTCATTAAATGGTCGATAAAATTCAAAAATAAGAATAAAATTGATAAAAGCAACTCTGAAGCTAATATTCATAGTGAACATAAAGTAAGTATTATAAAACCATTTCCTTGCCTTTGCGTGGCCATTCGAATAGAAATCTCTTCGAAAACTCCAAACAAACATGAGCACATCAAATCCGCCTAGCCTAGACTCAGTGTTTTCTAAACGGCGCTCAGAGTTGCTTTTATAAATTTTATTCTTATTTTTGAATTTTATCGACCATTTTATGAATTTTTAGCTTTATGACTTTATTGCAGTGTCAATGTATTTAGTTTATAGCAAGAAACTACAATTACAATAATGAGCGTACCCCCACCCCCCCCCCCCCCCCCCCCCCCAAAAAAAAAGTCATGACCTGCGATAATTTCGTAGTTCGGCTTTCAGCATTGAAAAATAATAATAATAATAATAATAGCGCCAACTGGTATTATTTGATGACAAGGAACACTGTGGACTGAATGCTTTTGGATTGTTTGTTGGTTGACTGGTTTATTCTACAAACGTTCACTTATCGGTACCACTGCTGACTTGACTGTTTTACAATCGACTGAACTGCGTGGATCGTTTGTCATTTAATTTGACTGGATCGTTTGTGATTTTACTGGATCGTTTATCAAATGACAGGATCGTTTGACAACTGACACGTCACCAAACACTGGATTGTTTGTCATTTGACTGGATTGTTTGTCATTTGACTGGATCGTTTGTCATTTGACTGGATTGTTTGTGATTTCACTGGATCATTTATCAAATGACAGGATCGTTTGACAACTGACACGTCACCAAACACTGGATTGTTTGTCATTTGACTGGATTGTGTGTCATTTGACTGGATCATTTGACAACTGACTGGATCATTTGACAACTGACTGGATCGTTTGACAACTGACTGGATCGTTTGTCAATTGACTGGATCGTCAACCTTGATCGTTTTGCAGTCGACGTATTTTTGGTGGTAACGGCGCGCCATAATTGAGGCAACTACTGAATCAAATTATACGATCCATCCTGGTGTACTTTTATCTTCTACAAGTGTGCTATGAGGCTTCGACATCTTTCCTGATATCTGGCCAGTAACATTGTATATAATATACACCAAACACAATTCTCTATTTCACACAATGTATTTGTATTAATTACTGCATATCAAGTGTGTTGCCCTAAATACCGGCCGTACCCTAATCCGGCCATTTTAACTTTAAAGCGCTGTGATTTCTCGAATATTTCAAAAAATGACAAACAAGATAATCCTATGAATTATTGATGAGTTTAGGTTCATTAACTGCTGTTGTAAGATTCCTGACCGCTTTTTAGGCCGGAATTCAAATGTGTTTTGAAAGTAGGTAAAATAATTCATGTTTTCGTGCATCTTAATTAAAGTCATGCGGGCAAAGTCTTCAAACATTTCCTCGTAAATTATGGAACGTAAACAGATTATATTTGGCAGAAATACGACGTTAATGAGTAGCTTTGGACACAAAGAAAAACAATCATGACAGGGGCGTAGCGTGCTTTTTTTGGAATGTACGCACATAGCAACGAGCGCCGAAGGCGTGAGCTTCTAGGGGGGTGAGGGGGCATGCCCCCCCTGAAAATTTAGAAATCTAGAGCCTTGGAAATACCATTTTCTTCGTTTTCCAGCGGACTTTCTCGCTACATAAATACATAGTAAAATGCATTTATCACTCAGTTTTATGGGGGGATTTATGTAAAGGTTATATAAAGGATTCAGAAAAGGATTTATGTTAAGGTTGTGTAAATGATTTATGAGTATTGGTTAAAGGATTTATGTAAACAGGTTATATATACCGCTACCGTTATATATAGCGATATAATAACCCGAGGCGAAGCCAGTTTTTTGGTATTTATTTTGTTTGAGACTGTACTAACTACAATCATCATTATACATGCCTACTGAATGACTGACTGAAAGGGGAAATGTATTGGTGGACACAATCTGACGAGCGGCGAAGGTGCGAGCTCGTAGGAGGATGCGGGGGTATGCTCCCCGAAACTTTTTTGAGGTATAGGGTCTCCAAAATAGCATGTTCTTGCCTTCTGTGAGTAGTTTCCAGCAAGTAATCTGCCGTGAGCTGTTAAGATTTTGTCCTAGATTTCATTTTATTTTCAATATTTTTATGTTTTTTATAATATATACATATATTAAGGATTTTAAATTGTACGCACGTGCGTACGGGCGTATATGCACGCTACGCCCCTGCATGAACGGCTTAAATAAACGAAAGTTCAGGTCAGGTGAAATTACGTGCATATTTTGCTAGGTATATGCCTAAATCCGGCCACAAATCACATACAAAACAGAGCGGGATAAGTGACCGAATTACCTGAAGCCATAGTTGTTAACTATGCTGAAACAGAAGTCCGAGCTTTCCGGATCGAACTTTCAGATCGAAAATACACATACAATTTGATTTTCAAAGCGGAATTTCCAGTTTTTCCGGGTAAATGGTAAGCACTCTAGATGTCATTGTGGGCGCAGGAGAGACCCGTTATACAGGGTTCCCAATGAAGTAGTAGAGGAGGGTCTTTTTTCGGTCTTTTTACAATTTATCTTTACAATCTTTTCATGTAGAATGACTTAAAAAGTCCTTTATTATAGCAATGCGGGAAAAAATTAGTTAAAACGATGGAAGATAATGTAAAACTTACCGAGCAATTCCTGCTTATTTATGGCCGGAATTTAGGGCAACCTGGCCGAACTTAGGGCATCTACCTCGATCAGTATTTTTGAATATAGCAAGCTCAATGTTGAATTAAAACAAATGTCAATTTGTGACAAGGTAGGTGAAAGAGAAATCTAGCCTTTTACTGATTTTTAGACCGCTACTATTTTTCTAAAGTAAGATACAGCGATTAATGCAAAAAGCGGCCGGATTTAGGGCAACACACTGTACAAACTATTACAAGCGTGCAACAATAAATAGTGCATGCTTTTAGTGTTGGTAAATGTCTATAGCTGTCTGTCTATGACCAGATTATTATAGTGTTAGCATTTGTATCAGAAGCAACACCAAACTCGGGTGGGAATGATAATTAATAGAGACATGGAATGGAACAATGTGACCGGATCATGGCAATGAGAATCAATGGAGATGTGGGATGGGAACAATGGGACAAGGGTGGGAATGAGAATCAGTAGATATATGGGAGGGAAATAGGTTTCTTGTAAGCTAGAACACATGACACAGTAATAAAGTTATTATTATTATTATACCGCATTTTTATTATTTTACTTTACCACTAATGCACCTTGCTGACATTTAGGGACAGCCACATGTATGCATTGAAAGCTACATTTCACATGTATGCATTGAAAGCTACATTTCACTTATATGTGTTACCATGTACGGCAGTGCACAACTCGCAGCACTTCACTTTCTACCAGAAACGACTAGTAATAACTTTATTAATGTGTCAATAATACCTAGTCTAACCAAATCACATGAACTTAATTCAGTCCAACCTATTAATTTTGTGGATACACTGCCAACCTTTATTTTTATTATTTTAAAGCTAATAGTAATAATAGTAGGTAATAATGTGATGGACCCATGATTTTACAGTAATTTGCTGAGGATCAGTGCGACTTAAGTTAGACATTTGCATTAGGCCTCGTTTTTGGTTCCTAGACAAAGAGATGTTATATCCTATTCATTTGAATCTTATGGCAAAAAGTTTGTTTTATGATCATCTTCAAAGCAGTGTCTCTGATTTGTTGTTATTTAATTTATTTTCATTTTGATACTTAAAGTAGTTTCCATTTTTGCAGCGTGACTATATGTTAGGCTCATTACACAGTTGATTAATTTATGCTAAATGAATTACATTAACTTCACGCCAGAAGCCTGGGAAAGAGAAACAAAATTACCTGACCGGGGGAAAGGACAGGCAAAATTTGATTGTGTGCTGGTAGGATTTTTGGCTGTCCCTTCTTTTGGTCAGTTCATTTTGTTTTCTTTCCTTCTGTAATGTTTGACACCAAATAAAGACAAGTCAAATTTCTTGTCATAATTAAAAGCCAATTAACTTCTTCTCAAGCTATCAAACACAAATAAATTCCAACAACACACTGTCTGCATAGTATCTCTCATGTCAAACATACAAATCTTAGTAAAGATATTGAACGAAACATAAATGCATGTGAAGGATTCTCAAATAAATGTTAACACAAAGTTGATCAACTTCTGGAGCAATATCATCTACCAAAGAAAGTGGGATCATTAAAGTGCTACTATGATGAAATTTTGCGAAGTTGATGTTTTTGCATTTTTAGTATCCTGGTAGTATGTTTATTAAAATTATCCAAACCGTTTTTCGTTACGATAAAAATAACTTCCACAAAATGTACAAATTTTGTACAAATTTCAAGCCCGCCATTATTCAAACTGGTTCCTGGCCGGTGACTAATTGTACAATAGAAGTGACGTCAGTTTCTCAACATCGTTCTTCGCAAATTCGTCGTATTGCTGATTTACACGCATGAAAACTGCGATTTTTTGGCGATTCAAGACACTGTTTCTTGTTCAAATGTTTTAATCATAATTAAACTAAAAATACAGTGCAGCAAGCCGTGAAGCGACGCGTTCACATTGAGAAACTGACGTCACAGTCTATTGTTCGTAGGAACACGATTTTGTAATGACGGACGTATTTTTGCCTGTTTTGAGAGTCCAATATTTCACTCCTTTATTCTTATTTCGACTTAAAAACAACTAAAACTGCTATCTTGGAGCTTAATAGACTATTTTACGAATAAATAATTTATTTAGCAATGGTACGAATTTCATCATAGTAGCACTTTAACCTCTTGTTGCTTTTGTTGATGTAAATTGGTTCCCAAGACTCACTTGAGATAACAAATAAAGAATCATTCCACCATGATTTACTGGTATTTATCATGATGTTGATAGAGAGATACAAAGGGCATCAACTGTGGTTTTCCAACATCTACTAGCATTGATATTGAACTAAACATAAATAAGGTTTATCAAAATGAACCTCAACACAAATTCGATCAACTTCTGAACAAATACCATCTGTGTATACCAAAGAATGTTGGATAATCTCTTGTTGCTTTTGATTACGTAAATTGATTCCCAAACATCGATAAGACTCATTTAAGATTCCAAAGAAAGAATGATCCCATGGCAACACCATGATTAACTGGTCTTCATCCTGATCTTCATATAGAGATACAAAGGGCATCAACTGTGGTGTTCCAACATCTACTGGTATTGATTGTGCTGCCTTACATTGTGATGTAAATGTCTTTACAACAATTTCATTGGTCGACCTGATCTGATCAACGATATAGAATTTCTCCCTGTAAAATACGGCACGGGAAACTGGATTTTCAAGCTGTCTTCTTCCAAACATTTTAGAGAACTTTTCTTCATTTGGCAAATAGACTACCACACACTTGACGATTTCTTCATTGGTGTCGATATCATCATCAGTTCTAGAAGATACAACTATCAATCGTCCATCTTTATCAACTGACAGGTAGGTGTATTTCAGTTGTGATCTGGCAATTTCAAACTGTCTATTCAAATATGATCCATCTTTGTCATAAAATAACAGACGGTTATTATTGCGGTTGACAACAACAACATTGCCAAGGGAGAACCCCACGTCAGAGAGGTCTCCATAAGGAACAGGAATGACTCCATGTAGATTTCCATGTGGATGGTACAGATAAACTTTGCGCTCTTCTTTCCATAACAGAGCTACTTCGCCACTGATAGGACAAACTGCAATCTTAGTTGGACAAAAAGGTAGACGAATACTCATAAGGCGAAAGATATCAGCAGTCTCTTGAGTCACCTCCTGATCAAGTCTACTCCAGTCGATATTCAAATCCTCATGATCTTCTGATTCCTCAGAGGAAGTACTTTGGGCAGTAGATAAAGGGATGGAGCTACAAGAAGTGCTATCTGATACACTTCTCATTGCCAAGCCATGTGCGTACTGTTCAGCCAAACAGGAGTTTCCAGATGCAGATGCATATGCAGGCAAATAACGCTTTGTCATTTCCTTACTAAGCTTATTACTAAACACCTTCCCCAAGACATCATCCTTGATTTCACTTTTCTCAAACTCCATGTCAAATGTTTTTACATCTCCAGCCTCTTGAAGGACAGAAGAGTCAGGGTATTTGGAATATTCATTCAACTGGAACTGAATGACTTCCTTGATTCCTAGAATTTCTGTCAAATCTTCTTCATTGATGGTTTCCTCCACATTGAATACACAGTTTTGGGCTACTTCTAAATAACCTGCCATTTTTTTAATTTCCTTTTCAAGTTGCCACTGAAACTTGATACCACAGTTTTGCTTCATAAACTCGTCAACATCTTTACACATTTTCTCTTCGCATTTCCTAATAGCTTCGACATATTCCCTCGCGTGACAACCAATCTGTTTCTTCAGATCTTCAGCAAGTTGCTTGTTTTTGTTGGCAACACCAAGTTGCTTCTGCATGTTCTCGTGGATCCTGTTGTTTCTTTCGATCTCGTCTTTACAACGAGCCACAGCTTGCGTTATTTCTCTCTTTTCTTTCATTCCAGGAATCTTCTCCATTAATCGTACTATTAACGTGTTTGTTGGAAATCCATCGACACCTTCAGATGGAAGAGGTGACGTTTGACGACAAATTGGACATTCAATGTCCGTCGCACCCTTCTTCGCTGTTACTAACCTCAGAAGACACGCTTTACAGAGATTGTGAGCGCAGTTAGGAAAGGACTTTGGCACTTCAAAAATATCGAAACACAAAGGACAGCGAAACTCAGAGTCTTCTACTTCCATATGGAAGTTTTTGCAAGTCGCCATGTTGATTCGTGATCATGTGTTCGATCGTGTGTTGATCATGACACTATGAGTATTTTTCAGTTCTAGAAAACCTGTTCTCTTACCCTGCGAGCTGAAGGCTATCTAGATAAGCTGTAAGCCATAAATCGAGATGTCGTTTCGTAAAAAATTCTCAGAAACTTCTTCCACTTCCATGAAACCGTGAACGCATTCTAGCACCCAGAGCCCTCTCAAATGGAGGTGAACGCTGTCCGAAAACGACTGGGTAAGAGTTAGCAGAATTATGGACTGCACGTGACTGCATAATGTATGACCATGTATACCGGGTACCGTAGTTTTGTTAACTTTCCCTCAATTTCTATCAGATATGCCGAATTCATAATGGCGTATTTTTAGGTTGGCGATAATACGATACGTTTCTGGTACAAATGACCTTAAATTTTGATTTTCCATACCCTATTCCAGACTAAAGCTTTAAAATGCATACCCTATCCCAGACTAAAGCATAAAAATGTATACCCTATCCCAGATTGAAAGCGTGCTAACTGGGATATGTAAACTGATAGCAACTGATAATGGCCTTATTGCGGAAACCATACCCTATACCAGACCAAAACGTACCCCATCCTAGACTAAAAGTGCTAAAACGATACCCTATCCCAGACCTAAGGAGCTCAAAAACCATACCCTATATCCCGCGGCACATACCCGTATAGCATATATAGGGGAGTACCCCTCCCCCCCCCTCCCCCCGGGACATATGATCACTGTCGTCTAAAATAGTACCTAGAAATAAACATTCTTGGAAAGCTTCTTTGTTGTAGACAAAATATCATCGGAGTTACGACAGATCATAAATAGAGAGTTTTGAATGTATTTTTCAAGTGAGTCCTCACCAGCCTCGTTTTGGTGCAATTTCACAAATTCAAAACACACACATAGTATTTAGATAATCACATTCTATCATATCAAATATTTATTTTTCCCAAAATGATAATTTTTGGCTTTGATGCAAATTAGAAGCAGCCATATTATGAACTCGGTCTATACCCGTCTATACAGTATTCTTATTTGTGTCACGGTCAACTGGCGAAGCATTGAAATCCGAAAAACGTTTGTAGCCAAATGTTGCATGTACAATTTATTGAGCTATTTGAAAAACAACTTCCATTCCATACTGCATTCACAATCACCCCCATGGCTAGCAGAGCTTTTCTTGTCGTCTGTCTGTGCCTGTTCTTGTTTAGTCTTCTGTCGAATCCGTTTTTATCGTTGCCACGAACTAATAGTAACGATAAAACCAGACACAACAACAGGGTCCAACAGATCTAGCTGAATAACTAGAAAAACAGAAAGCGAAAATAAAAGCTCTGGATAGTCACTGTTGTTTATATAGGAACGGTGGCCTGCATAGCTGGCGGTCTGCCGATACGTGTCAGTTATTCTTCGAGAGATTAACGAATTTTGAAAAATATCATCGCCTCACAATATCATGATCAGTTTTGATATATGTGTTGTTATATTTAATTCTTACTTGTATCTCTATTTATTTCTCGGCAGATATATAATCAGCAGAGAAGCCCTCAACTTCACTTCCGGTTTCAACAGGTGGGGATCAACGGACGTTTCTTTGTTATCACTCCACCCGCACGGCATGATGGGTATTCTCTGTTGTTCTTTGACTTCACACCAGACAACCGGAAGCGCTGGTTTCTCGTCGAATTTGACAATGTAAGACCAAGACAACTTCATTTGTCATCCTGGAGAAACTCCTTTTACTCAAGACGAGATGATTTCAAAGTTCTTAGTGTTGATATTCAAATTGAAGGTAAAATTAAACTCAGATATGTAAAATTCATTTCCACAGGTGATGCTTGGCGCATCGAAAACATAACAAACCGCGATTGTGAATTTTACTCGTAAGTTTTAGTCCTTTTCATCAATTAATCTAGTTTTCGTTGAGTTTTCGATGTCATAGGCGTTTTTAAAAGTTAGGCTGACAATTAAACGTGCTTTTAACCTGAAAGGGGCTTTGCCAGGCTATATTCAGTTTTACTGACGAAGATCGCCAACGATCTGACACCTTCAGTGAATCGTTCACCAGAAACAATTTTATATATTCAATTTTTGGGTCAACAACCAAGGAACCAGTTCAATAACAATAAGTTATATCTACATTACGGGAAAATATTTATATTTGAATTGATTGGTGATTATTTTGGGCTGTGTGTATAAAGTTTCATTTATAATGTATCTAAATTAAAATGGTAAAGTTGAAATTCTCCTAAATTTACATACGAAAATAACTACATGGTTTCCATTTGATCGCTGCTGAACACAGTTTTAGACGATCGCAGCGATCGCAGCGATCAAATGGAAACCAGGCTTTTAATACTGACAGTCAAAGGTTTTCTTGATAACCACGATTGAGTAGTTTCGTGTAGCCATTTATTGAAACTGAAAAGTGTAATATTAACATAAGCGAGTGGAAAAAATGAGAACGAATCTGACGGCGTCCCGGCTGCCATCCAAAACGAACAGAATCCGCAAAACTAGTTGAATGGACATCAATGCAACAAGTCAAGAACTCCATACACAGCTCAGTGAGACAAAGTTTATAATTATTTCTGAATCGGATTTTTTTTGAATTATATTTGTCATGAAGAAGAAGCACGAACGAACAGATCAGCGCCAGGGCCGGCCGGGTTGTTCGAAAGCGCGTTCACGCTAACCCGGGGTAAAAGCGACTTTCTCGGCTCTGCATGTTTCAGTAGTGTCCGGCTTGTCCGGGGTGTCCGTAATAGCGATCGAGGTGTCCGTAATAGCGAGGTGTCCACAAGGGGTTTTGTCGCAGTTTCAAATGTTTTCATGAACATTATTAATGGAAATTTTCTTTTGTAAAATTACCAATAATAATCTGCCCAAATTGCGCGTTCGTCCTACGAGCAGTCACGCAATATTTATAATAGTCTCCCTCGCATCCGTTTTTAGTTGCGAAGGAGACTAACGCAATATCGGACTTTTTGTAAAACACACTCGATGAAATTAATCCCATATTTCACTCTAAACTGATTACCTGTACCGAATGGGCCGTCATAATAAATCAGGTCTTGGCCTGAATCAGTTCTAGTTTCCATAGTAACTGTCATGTGATCAAGTGGCCTCTTGTCTCGTTAATATTTAGGTACTGTGGCCAAAATGAAACAATTGAGGTGAAATGGTACAAGTAGTCGGGAAGAAACTGTACGAAAATACTATGAAAGGCATTCAACAGGTAATTGAGAATTACGTGGCCAGTCTGTGACGTCATCTGTGTCTGTACTCCAATCATACACCAATAATCAAAGCGCGCGTAAAATACCGTACTAGCCCTGCGAAGGAAGCTAGTGAAACAGCGATAACTGAAGTGCGCGATCGCGAGACGACGATGATGATGGCAACACTGTTTATCACCTTGTTTTTTTCTCTCTTTTAGGTTGATTTTCCAGATATCATTATTCTTAATGTCGGCGGCCATTATTACGTCACAAAGCGGTCCACCTTGACAAAAGATAGCGATTCGATGCTGGCAGTAATGTTTAGTGGCCGACACAATATCGACAAAGACAGCGAAGGACGATACTTTATCGATCGAGATGGAGCGTATTTTGGATATATACTGAATTTCTTGAGAGACAATCTGGAAATGCCGCCATTATCGGTTTCTATACAGGTACGAACACACGGGCCGGTGACATACTTCAGACTTTTTCCCATGCTTTTCTTTCCCTTCTTGCCTCTCTCCCGTCCCATTTCCCTTTTTCTGTCTCCCATTCCCTTCTTTATCCCTTTTTATTCTCCCGTTTCTTTCTCTTCCCTTTCTCTTCCATCAGTGCCCCTTTTTTAGACTTTCCCTTTCTTTTCCCTTCTCTTTTTGCCTCCAACTTTCCCTTTCCCATCCCTCCAGTTCTCATCCGTTCTCACTGAACTAAGTTGCTAGGATAACGTACGATATAAATTGTTGTATATAATAAACTCTATAAAACCGGCTCGATCCTGATCGACCAGTTATCGTACATCCACAATTCTACTACTCTGATTCGATTTTGTTAGGTTTACAAAGAAGCACAGTTCTACCAGGTGCGAAGTTTAATCGAAAAACTCGAGCGAAACGCTCAAATATTTGCCCTTAAGCTCGGCGAAGCCAAAAAATCAAGACTTGGAAATTCCTTTAAAAAGTGGAAAGACACTGTTGTATCGACGGCGCAGTTGAAAAGCTTGACAAGGCTATCGTCGCTGAGCAGAGTAAATCTCTTCTCAATAGACGAACACAAATCGCTCATGGACTTCGCAGACTGTGTAGAGGAAATGGAACATTCTATTGTCATCAATTCTCAGACCAGCAAGAATACATCACCTCAACATCAATGCATTGGTAGCTTAAAAAAGCGGGTAGCGAACCCTGATATCCTTTTGGACATCTCGCAAGGTGACATGGGAGTGTTTGTACGGATACTTGAGGAGGAGCTTCGACAGGAGGGGTATTCATGCAGGGCTTGGATGGACGAACTGCGCTGTAAAAATGTGAAAAAGATGTTGGGAGTTTGCGTGGAAAAATGCGAGTTTCATGTGAATGAGTACTTTGTCGAGTTTGAGTGGGTGTCACCTAAGATGGGAACGCCTGAGAACAATGACTCATAGAAATCACACTGACCATGCACAAGTTGCAGTGTCACAAATATTGATCGATACCGAGTGGTGCCATGACCTGACTCAAATAGTTTACCTCTGAAATTATGAAACACCAAAATAACTAATATATATGAGGACTGTTTTCTTAAAAGGAGTCTTCTTGACGAAGACCCGTTTTGTAATAACAGTTCTCATATTGTTGTACTCCTAGCAACAAATCGACCCAAAAATGAAAACCAACAGCAAAAAAGCGTTCTGATACTTTCACGTAAAACGACTGTCGAGTTTTTTGATACTGCGCATGCCCGAGCTAAAACAACATGCTAGGTGATTTTGATACAATAATATGAGGTCTGAGAATCATGAGAAAGTGAAGAAGTGACCTGTACTTTCAAAGAACAGCCAAAGTTCAAGCTAAAATAACATGCTAGGTGATTTTGATACAATGATAATGAGGACTGTTTTCTTAAAAGGAGTCTTCTTGACGAAGACCCGTTTTGTAATAACAGTCCTCATATATTTAACTAATAGAAGATGACTCTCCGGGTACGAGCGGAACGCGAGTGCATTCAGCATTTTCAAGACCTCAGAAGTGCATTATTTTTGTATACAGAAGCACGTACGGAGAGTCATCTTCTATTCGCTTTATAATATTAAACTAGTTTTAAACAGGCTTTCTGCTTTCTTTTCGCTACTCCGTGCTTCTATAACATAATAATGCACGCTCAGCAACCAATCAAAGCGCGCGTTCTTGGGAGGTACAATATTCAACAACTGATCAACAGTTGCTATATATAATATGAGACTGAAAACGGTTTCGATGGGCGTGAAAAAAATGTATATTAGAACCGTTTTCGTATGAGTGGGAAACCTTGACACTCAAATGACTTCCCTTCTGAACCAATCAAAAATGAGTACAGACGCATCTCATCCAATCAAACTCTTTCAATACTGACACGGCAACGTACTTTCCCACTCATACGAAAAGGCTCTAGTCAGTCTCGCGCAGAACTGTTCAAGATTAGAGATCTGACATTCTTGTGATTCGATCGATCGAGAATGAAATACGACAGAGGTTTTTAAGCGCAGCGACATTCAAATGGCTTCTTTCGAAGGTACGCAATGCATGCATATACCGTGTGGCGAAAAGAGATCTCCGGCCGAGGCCGCATATAGATTATGAAAAATGTAAATTATATTACATCTGACTCACAAAATGTTATGATAAATCTGCTCTAAAGACCAAAATAAATTCACTAAATGTATAAATAATTATTTAGAATTATGCTCATATGCCGGAATCATAATATCAAAGTACCGTGGGTAAATCGTAATAGAGTTGAAAAACTGTGGTAAAATAACTCTATACAAATAACACCAAAGATCGATAGTTGCTGCACCTGTTATCAGATTATTAATTTAATATTAATTTATAATATATTTAATTATTTGGAGCAATTTGCGAATACCCCATATATATTTCATATTACAGTGCGAATCAAAAAACGTGGGCACCCAGAAATCCCAGGGGGGGGGGGGGGGGGTACTCAGGGGTATCAGTGACGGGGAGGTGCGAATGAGGCCAAACAAAAAAAGTCCATTACGCGAAAACAAGACCCCAAAAAAGTCCAACGGCCCAAAATTGTAACCCCAAAAAAGTCCAATTTTTCTCCGCATAAAATCGAGAACGGTAGTATATTATTTTTATCAACCCCAAAAAAAGTCCTTGACAAAATCTTTATATCAAATAAAGGCCACCAGAAAAATGAAAACCCCAAAAAAGTCCCAAGCCGCGAATTTCAAACCCCCAAAAAGCCTTCGCACCTCTCCGTCACTGATACCCCTGAGTACCCCCCCTGGGCCAGAAATATAGTTCAGAAATCGTTTATCGTTCGTGAACAATCTGAAACAACTCTCTAACTGCAAGAAGTTCGACTGATTTGTAGTCAGATAAACTTCCTGCAGTTAGAGAGTCGTTTCTGATTGTTCAACGAACGATCAACGATTTCTGAACTATTTCTGGGTGTCCACGGTTTTTCGATTCGCATATTAAACAATTATTGGATGAGGTTTTGATGATATCCGGAATTATCAATGTAGAGGTAAGTGTTATTGGCCGAAGCCGTAGGCTGAGGCCAATAACATTTGCCGAGACATTGATAATTCCGGATATCATCAAAACCGAATTCAACAATTGTTTTATTATACATTGTCTATGTGGATTGACTCATAATACAAAGATATAAGCAATTCAACAACAACAACAAATGAATGAAAATGATAACCTACAGATAACAACCAATCGCTGACCTACGCAGGCTCGTTTTTGCAGATAACTGCTACAGATAACCACCAGACCGCTGAAATATCGCTGGCGCGCACAGATAGTCAGAATTATCTGTAGGCTCTCGACCAATGAGAATGCAGATACTGAGTACAATGTATAATAAACTGTATTATTATTATTATTATTATTATAACGGCATTCTAATAAAATGATTAGAAATATAAAGTGTATGGTCAATGTATATCCGTACCATCCTCCCTCAAGAGATCAGGACATTTCAGTTGTGAAATATTTTATTTCTCGTCTTGATGATTACAAATCCACATTAAATGAATGCCAGGATTATCAATAGCGCATCAATTATTGGATTGATTGAAGGTCCATAATTCCCTTGTCCCAATTCTTCTGTGTTTCCAAGTCGTTTTGGATCCCTTGTTCTTTCCCAGTTTGGAACCTCTTGGCTGCAGGGGTCTTGGACATGGCTTGGCCCAGTTGGTAAGCTTCGATCTTGAGTCCCTCTTCGATGGGCGTTTCTACAGCTGATATCACGCACCTCTTGCAAGCCTCAATGGAACCAGCAGGAAACTTGGCGATACGGTTGGCCAGTTCTTTAACGAAGGGTCCAATGTCATCGGCATCGAGCGCGCGATTGATGGAGCCGTAACGCTCGGCCAGGTCAGCGTCAAAGTCGTGAGCTCCAAGAATGATCTCCATGGCACGACCCATTCCCACTTGGCGAGCCAAGCGCTGAGTTCCACCTCCACACGGCACTATCCCCATACCTACCTCCATTTGCATGAAGACAGCTTTACCTCTAGCGGCAAACCTCATGTCGCACGCTAGCATGAACTCATGACCACCACCTCTGGCCATCCCTTCTACCTTGGCGATAGTGGCTTGTGGAAGCGAGCTGATTCGCTGTAGGACCTGCTGCAAGTACAAAATTGGCTCTGACATATCTCGTACCTCTGCAGGAATTTCACACAACATGTCAATATCGGCATGGCAAACAAAGATGTCTGGATGAGCTGACTGGAAGACGACGACTTTGACCGAGCGATCGGGCTCCAAAGCTTCAGCTAATCGATTGAGGTCGTCCAGCATAGGTTTGCCCTGCACATTCACCGGCGGAAAGTTAAAAGTCACCCAAGCTACACCTTCTTTTATCTCAATGGTGAACGTTTTAAATCCTTCGTACGACATAATCTAGAAAGAAAAGGTATCCCGGACCTCAAATAAACAGAACCTACAGTATTCATGGTGCATGCAGCTAAGTGCAACTTATTATGTATAGTGGTCTGTTTCTGTGCTAATCTAGAATGCAGCTCTATAAAACTTAGCTCAAGTTCTCGACCCAATTAGTATTGCATTAATTAGTCGTATGATATGCAACTCTAATCTTGCATGTTATAGATTCCACGGTTGAGAAAACATCCAAGGAAGTTCTGTAACCTCAGTGAAGCATGTGGATTTAAAACGCTTAGACTGACAAACGTACGTAATACGAGGGTCTAATACCTACCGTATCTTAGTAAGATAACTGTGTCTAGCTAACTCTGCAGGCGTTAAACTCTGGTCCGTTTATAGTGTTCGATCAGGGTGCGCCATAACACACTATAGCTGAGATGTCATTGGTTAGTTGTTGACCTTTTATACATAATCCGACTTATTGTCATTACTGCGATTCTCAGTAATATGCGAACTCAGACATTCAAGCAGTCGGCTGGAACTTGGTTTTTCGCTACCGTCAATCAACATAAAAAATCAGTAAACTTAAAAATATAAGTCAGAAGACCCACCAAATGGAATTGAGCTAAATTATGGATCATTTGGTCGAAGAATGTATTTAGTTTTGAATTTGTTTGAGTTTTGAATTTGATTGACGGTAGCGAAAAACCAAGTTCCAGCCGACTGTTTGTATGTCTGAGTTCGCATATTACCGAGAACTGCAGAGATCGTACATGACCATGATGACTAGCCTGCGAATACAGCCGCTTTTTGGCGGTCGCGCGACAGGGTCTCCGTGGCGAGCGTAAAAAAGCGGCTGTATCCGCAGGCTAGCTAGTACATGACATGCAAACAATTATTGGATCGTATAACCCTACATTCAATTGGATCTTAACCTACATTCAATTGGATCTTAACCTACATTCAATTGGATCGTAACCTACATTCTTACACAGACAATGGCCGAAAAATCTGAATTCGTGACAAAAAATTACAAGTCGTGACGAAAAAAATAGAAGTCGTGACGAAAACCATTGAAGTCGTGACGAAAAAAATTGAAGTCGTACACTTATGAATATTCCACTAATATATTTGGACAAAACTTCCTAAGTTCTGCATTTATGGTACAATAATATTAAGTATCAAGTATTTACTTAATGTAGGACGTTTTCTTACATAATTACATGTAATTCACTAATATATTTGGATGAAACTTTCTAAGTTCTGTATTAGCAGTACAATTTATGAACACTATGTTTCTAAGATGTTCTTTTAACAAGTGTTTTGTCCCCTCCCCCCGTTAGTCAGGTAGCAGGTTGAGGCTGGCCAGGATTCTGCTTGGCTACTACCCTTGTTCTCTTCAATCTCCTCCAATGTCCCGTGTCATAATTCATCTCAAATAGCATCTCGACTAAGAGTGTTTGTTGTGTTCTATCTGCTGCTTGGACAGTCTCATTGTTTTCGCTTAATTTGATGGTTATGACAGGACCTTGATTGGGGAAAGGTTTATCTGTAAAAAGAAATAAGATATAAGGCTTTATAGTGACACGGGGAAGGGTAGAGAGGAATAAATTGTGGATGGGAGAGGGGAAGGGGAAATGAAGACATAATCTATACAAAATACACACTTTGCCAAAACTAAATATCCAGGGTAAAAACCATTGGCCAAAACTACACCCAAAAGATACCATATCTGAATCTGATTTATACCCCCACCATAAGTTTAAACCAGAGTAGTAGCTAATCTGTAGATGTCGGTGATGACGATCATGGAAGAGACTATTGTAATAGACCTTGATTTGTGGAGGATTTAGAGAAAACAAGTAAACAGAGATGAAAAATTACCTCGTGCTCCAGCCATAAATCCCAAGATCAAGGCCTTTTCTGCTCGGCTTACTCTGTTTGCATTCTTGAACATCTCATGAGCTGCAAGCATTTGTTCACGCTACAAGACAAATCCATCAGTTAGCTACATGTACAGTCAAATGAAGGAAATAATGATTCATCCAAAAATATCAGGAACTCAAAGGCTTGTGGAATCAAGTTACCGATAGTGTCAACTGTCTTTTGTTTTGCTGTTGTTGCAGTAGTTGTTGCTGTTGTTGTTGCTGCTGCTGCTGTTGTTGTTGCTGTTGAGAGGATGATGGATAGCTACTAGGTGTTTGTTGTCCAGATTGTAGGTTGTTCAGTGGTGCTGTCGAGGCTGAAGTAAGTGGAGGTGGATTGGAGGTAGTTGTGGAGGGATTGTAGACTAAAGAAGATGAGGAAGCTTCATTTCTCTTCAGCTGTCTTTCTCTCATTATTCGCCGCTGCTGCTCCACTGCAGTCTAGAAAAGCAAAAGGTATGTTATACAGGGTTCCTATGGCGCCCATCTTGTGGGACAACAACATAATTTTTCTTATCAGGAAAATGAACTCTTCTCATTCAAAGAATATTTCATTGTTCTCGACTCGCAAGGCGGCTGCTAGTAATAGTTCTGTTCTCTAAGGGTAAGTACAGCACTTCTTGCTTCTGCAACATCATTGCTACAAGGGTATAAATAAAGATGACAACAATAGTACCTCAAGTTCTCTCTTCAGGTTCAATGTGCTCTCACTAAGATTGGCAGTTTCTGGAACAGAGCTTGACGAAGGAGTAGAAATACTTGTTGTTGCAGTTATACCCCTTGAAGTCATTACTGCATATGAAGGTGTGGGAGGTGAAGTTGTTGATGGTGTAGTAGGCGTGGGTGTAGCCTGAAAGACAAAAATACATACATGGGTACAATGGGCTGTAATGGTAGTGATCAATATTTATAAATTGGCAGGCTGCCTGTGGCACACTGAGTTAAAAAAATGGGCTTTCTTTTCCTTATGGCCACAAATCACCAACTGGGTACCAAGGCACATGTGCTCTGTGCCTTGGAGGACCTTGGAAAGGCTCATATACGTATTGCTCATTGCTGAAGTGAACGCTTATAGAGCGTCTTGTTTAGAATATCACCATGACAAAGATGTTGATTATGATGATGATTACTAATGATGCTGCTGATGGATGATGACGTGATGTATAACTGTGCACCTTTGTTTGTGTTGAAAGAGGCTGCAACCCTGCAGCATATTCAGGTGTGGCAGGTTCTTGTGGCTTGGCAGCCTCGGCGGCCTTCTTCTGTTTCGCTTCCTCGGCTTGTTCAGCTTCTGTATCATTAAACAGAACAATAACATTGAAGGGGCCATACAAGTGATCAAATTCCAAATTCTCCTCTAGAATTCAATGAGACTGAAGAAGAATTTAGATTTTGATAAGACATCACTTACACTCACATGCTGATATAACATGGCCTCTCATTCTATAAACTTCACTAAAACCACCTGTACGATACTGCCATGCATTACACATTTTTACCTGCCAATTTCTTCCTTCGCTTGACTTCTCTGCCGCCACCAATGGGTTGTTCATTGATATCAAGCAACTGAAAGAAACAAAATATTGTTACTCTGGTACTGCCATAAAACACACATCTGACAAACAGCTTTTACAAATCTCAAGGTTGTCAGAGAACCCCGCATGCTCAAGAGTCCAGCGGTGCTCTACCGCACCGAAGAGCACCGCTGGACTCTTGAGCATGAGTACCCTGCTAACTTGAACTCGGTTAACTCGAACTCCCCACCCACTAACTCAAACTAATTTTATTTTCCCTTGCTCCCCCCCCCCCCCCCCCCCCCCCCCCCCCCCCCCCCCCCCCCCCCCCCCCCCATCCCCCCCCCCCCCCATTAACTCGAAACCCTGATAACTACATGTAGAACCGTTTTCCATTGTTTCCCTTGGGAGATTGAGTTAGCGGGGTTCAACTGTACATGATAATTTATGTTGAACTACATTTGGTATGATCAGATAATATTAAAGAGATTAGAACTCATGCATAAGCTTGCAATATTACCTTTGTTCTGCCATGTTGCTTTAGTGTAGCTGCAGAAATCAGGCTTCTTGATGAAGATGGTGTACCAGAATTCAGACTTCTTGGTCTGTGAATTGGTCTGGTTGTTACTCGCGCTAATAAAGAATAAATTATTCATTCAATATCTAACAGTGAAAATACTGGGAAATGGAGATACTTTGCCAGTGCCCTAAGTGACACTTGGTGTTAGCAGGAAATGGATGGATGGAATAAATTATGCAAATCCATGGCTGATTGGTGCATACATTGTATTAATAATAATAATAATAATAATACATGTAATAATAATAATAATAATAAACAATAATAATAATAATAATAAATAATAATAGTATAATAATAATAATAATAATACATGTAATAATAATAATAATAATAATACATGTAATAATAATAATAATAATAAACAATAATAATAATAATAATAATAATAATAGTAATAATAATAATAATAATACATATAAATAATAATAGTAATAATAATAATAAATAATAATACATGTAATAATAATAATAATAATAATAATAATAATAAATAATAATAATAATAATTCATGTAATAATAATAATAATAATAATAATAATAATAAATAATAATAATAATAATAATAATAATCATAATAATCATAGTAATTATAATAATACATGTAATAATAATAATCATGCTGCTGTATGGTCAAGCCACATAACTACAAAATTAATGTACATATAGATGTGTGCAGTAATACTGTCAGTGTACATAAGTGCCTTCTGATCAAAATCTAAATTCTCTTTTGAAATTCAAAGAATCTCAAGGAGAAATTAGATTTTGATCAAAGATCACTTACATGTGTTTTGTATTATTTTTGTATTATTTAGTGTATTATTATTATTATTATTAATAACATAATTTGTTGTACTTACAAGGGGGTTCAAACTTTTTCACTGGAGACTGCAGCTTGTGTGAAGAGCTAGATGCTGCACTACCTTTCTTTTGAGCAGTAAGTGCTTCACTCGCTGTAAGCATTATTATTTATTGGTAATACAATAATATTTTAGATTGTCAGATGTATCAAGGTTCATTCTAGACACCAATTGCAATTGGGGCTATGTCTAAAAATTAAACAGTAAAAAGGCACATACAGTATTATCATCTCTCTCTAGATATATAGCTAATTGCATAATCGTTGTCGGGTTGAAAATTATGAAAGCTATGACCCAAAGGAATTCTGGGAAATTAAAACTCTCACATAACGTACACCGTCAAATCATCCACCTTTTTATCCAGACTTGTAGGATCTTAGTTAAATAGCTCATATACATGTACCTTCAAAACTCCTTGCGGTCTCAGCTTCTATGATTTATGATTTTCAACCCTACAACGATTATGCAATTAGCTATATGTACAATATGTACATATACCTACATGTAAATTCTGTATTTCACCATTCTAAACAGCAATTGGAGTTTGTCCACTACATAAACAGTAAGGTACATGCATGTACATTGTATATCATTGTCTATATATATTAAGTACAAATACCTTTCTGTATGAGTTCAGCTCGGAGGGCAGCTGATTTCGGCTTTCGTCTAAGAGTAAAATGCTTTGGTAATACTGGCTGCTGACCAACTACTGAATGAAGGGCCATCTTATTGAGGTATGTACATTCTAGTGGTAGTAGGTTTGAATTGTTTCCTGTAGTAACCACTAGAAATTAAATCATTTATACACAGTTTAGGCCAGGTTCCTATTGGCCATTACAAAAAAGAGCAGGGGACTGGGACCAAGTCCGTAAAACTAATTCAATAAGAAACTAGCAAAAGTGAGCATCATTTTCTGAGAGCAGATCAAACTTAGCTAATCTGGAAAGTTTGGTGAACTTTGGCTTAATATTGACGATGCTAGAGGGCATCAAAGATGTACATTTTCCCATACAAACTCTTTATTTTTTTACGTTGTCTACCCAAACCATACATTCACTGTAAAATTTTAATTCCGACAGAATTCACTCAAATCACATCAAACTTTGCACATATGATAATTTCAACATGTTGTTTCATGTCATAAACTTAATTTCGTAATTGAAGGGGTGCCCATGAAAACTGCGTATGTGACTATTTTCATGTTTTTCAAAATGTTATGCAATTGCTTCAAAAATACACCTGCTGGCTTATTGATACCTATATAAACATGATTTGGTCATTTTTAGATCGATTACACTAGAAAAAGAGCTTGTTTTGCAGTTTGCCGTTTTTCATAGAAATCAAAAATGCGTGTTTTTGACGTCATGACAATGTGCGACATTTGACTTTGATTTTCTTCCAAAATACATCATTGTGAAACAAAACGCCACTTGCTCGGCAAACTTCCATCTCTCTTCTTGGTATATTCGGGGATTTTCAATTCGACTATTTCGGGATCCCTGTTGTTTTCCAACGCACGACCGAACTGCATTCTGGGATATCATGAACATTTTTGTCAACGACATTCCGTACCGTGTTTTAGAGATATTTTATAAAGTCTTTTATCACCCGGGCCTACAGGCAAACTAATGCACCGGTTGCATTCTTTACCATATCAAACTTATGTTATACAAAAGGTCATTGTTTCACATATGCAGATGAGGCGAGTCTTGTTTAGGCGAAAAACAGCATGATTTTGATACATTTTTGCTTTTTACTGCATTGTTAAAATACAAATCAAAAACCTACCAACGGAATATAAAAGACGAATATGTAAGGAATGAATAAGCTGGCAATTCAAGCACAAATAAAGAGGTTTGAAGGTGGCATTTTCCGTTTCTTCAAAGTCAATCGAACTGAAATCTCTGAAGAGATATAGGAGAGCGTGACATACGCTGCACACAAAATCCCTCTGAATTCTTTGGGAATTGTGTCAATCAAAAACCTACCGCCGGATTCTAATGCTCTGTAATTTTACGCGCATTTTGATATAAAATACATGTATATTAAACTTAATTAAGCGGTGGCAAAATGAAATCTAAAACTCTTTGTTTGGTAATTGTGAACATCATATTGGTGCTCTGTATCTCGGTCTGTATGTAGAAGCTACATAGGCCGGCGAATTCGCAAATAAATTATGGCTCGGAAAGGACGTTTTTTGAAGCTAATTTCCAATATTTACACGCACGAGATCAATAAGTTAGTTCGAATTTGTGATATATTTTCCCGTTGAGGAAACATATGCAGCTTTTCCATCCTCTCTTATATTTTAGCTACCTGATTTACACATTGTCAAAGGAAAAATATGAATTCAGAAATGATAAACCAGTCACGTACGAATCTGCTTTATTTAGCTGTCATATATATAGTGAACAAATTGCTGGATCAATCGGGCCTCAAACGTGCATTAGTAAACAAAGCATTAACAAAAAACGTTGTCCGCGTGATACTGGATCCCAACAGGAGCAAATGTTCAATGATGCAGGACATAAGTTTGATATGAGTCGAAAGTCGCCAAAACTGCCTTAGTAGGTCCTCGAATTCACCACAGAACGACCAGAGATATTAAACAACTCTCACTCGGCTGAATCGGCCATTTTGAAAATCTGACACCGTGTTTGCAGATTCAGTTTCATCGTGAAATTGCACCTCGCCCCTGATTTCTTCCAGGAGAATGGCCTCTACCACCAGTCAAGCTTAATGATGCTGTTCTGGGGGCTTCTGTGGTGAAAACATGGCAATAAAAGACTTTAAATTGTGGCAAAGTGGCCCAGTTCTGCGAAGCACTTCCAGAACCGATAGCCACGCCACGAGACAACTTAACCGCCTGATAGTTTGAGCCCGCGAGCTGTCAAGATTTCCATGGCAACAAAATTCGCTAAAAACTTCTAAAATCTCTGGAAGTGAAAGGTTGAAATCATTCACATCTGAAGGTTTGTTATTGTTGAACAACACGCACAGATCACTGACGCGTAAAAGTTTCTTAATTTGCATATTTTCACCAACTAATCCTGATAAATTCAATCAGAAATTAAATATACTGTAGTGCCCAAAATTCGAGTGTAATCGATCTAAAAACACCAAATCATGTGTATATAAGTATTTAGAAGCCAGTAGGTGTATTTTTGAAGCAATTGCATAACATTTTGAAAATAATCAAAATAGTCACATACGCAGTTTTCATGGGCACCCCTTCAATTACATTAATTCTAATAAACTCGTTTCCAGTCCCCTGCTCTTTTTTGTAATGGCCAATTACCATCATTCTCTACTATAATGGACTTTGAAAAACCCTTTATAACATAGGTATAATATAACATGTGCTCTGATTGGTTGGTTATAATTGGCGTGTGTCCATAGTGTCCGTAAGCCCATGGACACACGCTTCTGATACGCTTCGTGATACGCTTCTCTCATGCTCTCCCAAATCCCTGTGTGCTCCATAACTCGATGGACGTATGCTAAGTGTTAAGTATGTACATGTACATGTATGTATGTAAATGGCAACTAGTGAGTACTAGTTAGTATGGGCCAATTCTTTGTAAAATGAAAATGTTAAAGGAAATCTATAACACTGTGAAGTACTCTTTTTCATGGTGTTATAGATTTCCTTCAACCTTTGTATGTACATATATATATGTATGTAAGGTTAATGTTAGCCTGCGTAGCAAGCGTTTCTTTTGGGGGAAATTAAAAGGCGAAAAAGTTGTTTTTGATACGAAAAAGTTCTTTTGGGATAGCTGTGTTTCAGTTTTGGCCGCGCGAAACCTAAGACGAGTGCAAAAAGCTGGAATTAGGGGGAGGGGAAGAGGAGGGGAGGAAATGCTTGCTAACAAACCCCAGGTTTTTGAAAACCGCCCCTTTTACCTTTCAATAAGAACTGTCAAATTCCGACCAATCATATTCCCCCACCGAATGTAAACAAACGTCAGTACATATAGTTTCGAGTGCAATTTGGAAGAAATGTGAACTCGTGGGTTTTCAAAGAGCTCAAATTTCACTCCTAATAATATATATGAAAAACATTAACATAACATTAGAAGTATTTCACTGAAAAACACCAAATTTCTGAAGAAAACAAACCCAGCGCACGCTCAATGGCAACGTGATGATAGCGACAGTAGCGCGCGCACTTCAACTACAATTTTATTCAAAAACACAACAGAATCCTCAACTTTCTTGCCATTTTCTTCACCATTCTTGTTCTTTTTTATTAAAAATCCATAGTTCCTCGGTGTATCGCAATGTTTTCAACACCAAAGTCGAGGAAACGTTTGATTTTAAGATTGTTTTAGGTTCAGTTCACGGTCGAGCTAGAAATACCTCGCTTCACACACTTTCTTGTCAAACCGGTTTTCAAACAAGTTATGTAGTAAAAATACTGGGAAGCCATTCTAGTGTAACGCTTGTCACGTATCGCACCAATCAGAGAGCCCGTTCGTCCACGAACAGGGTTTTCAAAAACCTGGGGTTTGTTAGCAAGCGTTTCCTTCCCTCCTCTCCCCCTCCCCCTAATTCCGGGGGAATTTTCGTATCGAAAACAACATTTTCGCCCTTCAATTTCCCCCAAAAGAAACGCTTGCTACGCAGGCTAGGTTAATGTATGTATCAGGCATCATCATTCTTAATCTTATTATCATCTGATCATCATCATCAACCAAAACCACGTCAACATTCATACATGTATACTACATTTTCGTCAAAATATATCTGCTACTTAATTACAATGTAATCGCTTTGTAAGTTTGTTGGGCTGATCATAATAAAATAATTACATTTAGATTAAGCTTATAAGCTTAAATTAAATTTACTCACAATGATTTCGTAGTTGCTCAGTAACTTCAGCAAACACGGGACTTACGCTTTCTAAATGCACATTCAACGTTCCCGACGTTGGATAGTATTTGAGGATTTCACAAAGTACACGAACCCATTCATCTTCGTCCTGGGAACCTATTTCCAACGTCTCACTGATATCAACACTTGTTTCTTCGAAGACTCGACGAGGGACGTGCAAAAAAGCCATCAAAAGTTTGATTTTCACTTGAGGTTCGAGTCTGTGGAAGCATTCGGGGATATTTCTTAAGACGTCGTGAGTTAAGAGTGAACGAAAACCAGGTCCAGACCAGGGATCGTCGGTAGAAAGCTTGTTGTTCAGCCACGATGCTGTATCGACTCTTCTCACAGACGCCATTTTGAATCTCGGAAAACACACAGGGTGACCGCAATTTGAATCGACTTTTGAGGGGGTGGGTGTGGGGAGAGGATAGAAAAGAAAGGCGGAAATAAGTGTATATATATCGCAATAATAATGGTGGAAATGGTGGTCAAAAGTGGGTGTTGAACAGCCAAATATTCTCGAAATCAGAATAACTGACTGTAAAAATCTACATGTAAATACCGGTAATCTGGTTGATTTGCTTAGATTTTGCAATTTTATGATAAAGAGCGTTCAAAATAATTAATAGTCTTTTTTCTATTCAGTTTCAAAATCTATGAAAGTTTTACACTTTTTTTTACAGTTTTATTAGTATTTCTTTAGGAACTAAATATTAGGTGTAATTTTATATTGGAAAATTAAAATTAAAATTTTAAAAACATTAAAATTGATGAGGGGGAAGGAACAACTATCCCCAGACCACCACAGCACTGCAAGCAACCTCGGTTGAGTTCATAACTGACAACAGTCTTGGATGTAATACTCACAAACAGGTGCAGAAAGTGCGTAAATCAAACATCTTCAGCTCGTTTGTTGGACATGGAAGAAGAATAAAGTTGTAGGTAGACAACAAAGGCTGGAAAATGCCTTGTGAAGGAATCGTAAGTGGGATATTGGTAAGTGCAAAAGTGCTGATACACCGAACTATGATCCCGAATCGTCGCGCTAAAACCGTAAAACCACTCTCTAAGATTAGAAAATATTATAGCCACTGTCGAAATATCTAGGAAACAGTTCTCTTGACTGACTTCAGCTACATTTTAAGTGCTTTATGTCTTTGTTTGACGATTCAAGCTGTCCGGTTTTGCCAACGTTTCCTCTCGTATTCAGCTTCGTGAGGAAGAATGCACGAAGTGTGAATTTTCCGGAATTTGCCAAAATTGCATGACCTGATCTTTCTTCTGTCAGGGATCGCTGATAAACCGGAATTTTGTCTCATTGTCTTGAACATATAGCTCTACAATCCGTGATTGTCCTTACGACAAAATGGATCTATGAGTTAGAGATAATAAAGGCGCCCGTGTCGATTAAGTGGTGGTTTCGAACGATCCATCGCAAAGTGAAATCAGCATGCAGCAAAGCGCACTTTTCCGAGTATCTTCCGCGCAATTCTTAACATTCATAAACGAAGTTTTCAAGATAGCTAACGTTTAAACAGTAAACTAGGAAGGTCACCGTTTCATCACGCTTTCATCATTAGACATTAGACACGATTTTTTCATGGTAAATTAGAAAATCGAACTCTTTTAAATACAAACAACACGGATTTTAATTAGACAGTTACTCCTTTCGGGAGGAAATATAGTTACTTGCAAAGCGGAGCTTGTTTCCTGTGGTATATCTTACAGTTTTAGTACTATTTATCTTGGCCTTATTTGAAGTGTTTCTCTGGCAACTTCAATGTCGAATTGGATAAGCTCCAACCTTCTGCATTTTATCGCGTTTTACTTTCAGAACTTTTCCTGCAATTTTGCGATACATAAGAATCCAAAGTCTTAAGCCCGTTTTCAGTATCTCTGTTAAATTTTCTAAGAGAATAAAACGTAAGTTAATGAATTTTTCTTGTTTATTTAACTGTAGCAACTGAATTTAGTCATTCTGGATTTTCGAAACCTGCCATGGTGACATAAACTATCAATATTTTATTGTAGTGTTTTGCATGTGTTTATTCATTCATATTTTTAGGCTTTTCTAGATCTCTTTCTCTCTTCTCATGACAATAAAAAAAATTGTGTTACCTTGTCAACTTTTGTACTAGAGGCTTAAGGTGATTAATAATTAAAGTCTACCCTACTATGCTAATGTCTATTTTGATCTCCAGTAGTTCCAAATTTATTCATTTATTTTTCTGATACATGCATATTCAGATTCAATTTTTTTAATCCTATTATATTATTTTGTGTTTTATATACTATTAAAATTTTGGAAAAATATTCTCATTCTCTAATTCTCTTCAGTTTTTAAAATAACCTTCATTCTTTTAGAATATAGAAACATGACTATACATATACATGTATAGCTAATTGCATAATCGTTGACGGGTTGAAAATCATGAAAGCTATGACCAAAAGGAATTCTGGGAAATTAAAACTCTCCGTCAAATGATCGACCTTTTTATCCAGACTTGTAGCACGCTGGGCATAAATGACCCGAAAATCGCTCATTTGAAAATTTTGGGAAAATCGCAAAATTGATGTTACTTCGTTCTTCTCGTGATAACTAACCTAAAATCGAAAACCGTTTTGAAATTGGACGAATGCAACCAGAGTTGTGAATATTTTTAACTTGATATTTTGGAAACAATTCATACAAAACCATCGGTAAAATAAACTTCTTCATTCATCTTTTTGGTTTGAAAACATTTTAGCGACATACTTAGCGTATTGAAAGAACTATGACATGCGAAAAATCGTATGTTTTTAGAATTGAGTGTAAGAAGTTAAAAAAATATTTTAAAAACTACTAAAAAAGCAAATACGTCATTATGACGTCACACATATTTTAAAATATCTCTAATAGAGTAATGAAAATAAAAATCCAGCATTATTTAGAATTAAAATACTCCTATAACAATAATAAGTGTTAATAAAGGCATTTTACTGATTTCTGTCCCTAGAAACAGCTTTTTTCTTTAACTGATGACGTCACATGTAATGACGTCATCAAACAACTAAATCCTTTATAACTCGGGTTCTAATAATCGGAACATTATGAAAATTTCACCGAAGTGCACAACATGTTATTCTCTTTCAAAATATGCACTTTATTGTATCATTGTATTTCAACTAAATTTTCACAGCAATTGTAACTTTTTATTATGACGTCATCATTGCATCAGATTTTTTCCACCAAATAGTTTGAAATGTCACACTACCTTTAATGAAGAAACTCTGAAATTTTTGTTTCATTACATGGAAGATTTTTGAAAATATGAATGTTTTTGCGAAAATGGCGTGTTTTACCTGAGTGATTTTAGGGTCATTTATGCCCACCGTGTAGGATCTCAGTTCAATAGCTCATATACCTTCAAAACTACGAGGACATTGAATATATCTGTATGCAACTCAAGTATGTTAAGGCCTGGTTCAAGCTCAAAAACGAGAATAAAATGTAAAAAATCATAATGTCACTTCCTTTTAACCAATCATTACGAAACTATGCATAGCATTGGAGATCGACATCCTTAATTGATTGAAGTCAACAAAATACCAAAAAAACTGAACACGTGATTAACCACGTGACAACAGTATTTGAAAATTTATTTTAAAATGCGGTCGCGGTTTTAAGAACAGTGTAAAAACAAACAATTGCATATGTTGTCAATGCTAGTGCTCTACACAACTGCGTTTGGAAATCTTGTCTCTGATTTCTTTTAAGAGAGATATTTACGAAAATAGGTCACGTGACCATTTAGCCAGAATACGTTTTCTCAATTTTCTCGATAACTAAAACTAAGGAACAGGTTTTCCAAACGCTATCTTTTTTCGCTAGTTGTCCTTAATATTGTAGTACAAAAACTATTTCAGCATAACTTAAATTCGCGTCCGCATATTTAAAAAACGAAATTTCACATGCCTAGGTCACGTGACAACGTGACGTCAGTATTTTTAGGACTAAATCATCAAACATCTTGAATATAATCTTATGCCTAAATATCAATGCCATAGAAATGAATCGTGGGGAATACTAAAAATAAACGTGATTTTGAGTGATGGCTTCATGAACCAGGCCTTAACATACTTGAGAATGCGGGTCATGAACTGATTTCCCATCCATCCTTGTGGTCTCAGCTTCTATGATTTATGATTTTCAACCTGACAACGATTATGCAATTAGCTATATATGTAACTGAATATATCTATACTAACAGCCACCTTCCCACAATGGCCACCTTTCTGTACTAAAATGACCACAGATTTTTGGGCTTCCTTTTTCCAACCTCCAAAATAACCTCTCAATAGCCACTCGTTGTATTTATTTATTTTTGAAATTAAGAATCAGTGTTGAAGTATTTTGGCCATGTGAGTTACAACCATTAATACACACAATTTATGTTAACACCAGTACTAGCTAGTGTACATGTATGCAAAATAATTTTTGATGGCTGCATGCATGTTTTTATTGTATAATCTTCTTAATTATTAATAAATCTGTATGTGTAATATGGTAAAATATATGGTGTCACATCACCACACCCCTACCTTCCCATAGCAGCCACAAAATGTTGTCCAGAGGTAACCGTTGTGGGAATTAGGAATTGGGTATGAAAACCTTTGTTGGTAGGCAAGAGTTGCCTACCAGCGTAAATTTCCAAAGGTTTTGATATAAAATTTCGATTTTTGAAAATTCATATCTTCGCAATTTGTGGAGCGATCTTTTCCAAACTTCACATTTTTACTAATTTCAACAAGCTCTTTCCAGCTATGATAATCATTTTTTGTCCTATGAGTTTTGAAATTACATGATAAACCCTCATTTGAATTACAGAATTTAGAAACAACTATTCAAAGTACAATATATTAGAGTAGATGTTTGTGGGTGTAAAAAGGTTTTTTGTCTAACTCATACAGGCTCATTTTGGTCTGAACCGCAGGTGAAAAATGTTTGTCTTGCTATATATAGGCCTACATACAATTAATAAATAAATAAAAAGATCAACAATCAAATAAAATGAAATTGAAGCTGCTTTTTGTTGGTGACTTGAATTGGTGTTAATTGCCATGTCTACTTTGCGTCAGGAAAGAATGAAGGTGAGAAAGAATTATACTGTATTTTCACAATTAGACGTCCCCTGGCAGTGTTTTTCTTCAAAACTGAGCCCGTTACCTGGCATTTAATTGAGGCCATTGTTAATTCAGGCCAAGCATTTATTTGAGAAATTTACTTATTATGAATTACAACACGACCTACAAACAACTATTGGATTAAGTATATAGTAGTTGGATTATAAAGTCATTGATGGATTACAAAAATGGAATTCATGCAGACAGGTGTTTTTTTTTACTTCATGAATTATGATTTGGTTCAGTGATTTATTATTGTTAATTTAGTTGTCTCCCATATATGGACGTCTATATTTGAGATCTTGAAAATAAATGTGATAAAAATTTTCGAATCACAATATAGCATTATTTTTATTTATTTTACAAAAAACGAAAACAATGTTATAGTACATAAGACGAGGTTCTATACCTTCATTTCATTCCTTTACGCACTTTATTAACTTACTTAGTTTCGTTTTCTCAACCTCCTCAGTTCGCTAAAGATATAATGCGTTGAACTACATAGCTGTGTGCGCACGTAAATTCAAATACTTAGTGCGCGCACTACTGTGTTGCCGGGTAGAAAAAGATAGGTAAAGCATAATTATAAAAATAATATAAAAAATAAAAATAGTTTCACAACAACATTCTTGTTAAGGAAAACAGCATGAGGTACACGCGCATAGTTCCATTCTGTCTTGTTGTTCATTAGTCTGTCCGGTCTCTCTCTATTTATTCTCACAAACAATGTTGAAATAGTTTAAAAGACAATCATTTCCAGAGACATAACATACATGTACATTTGTAATTATAATGACAATAATGATGATGAAATATTTTTTATATTTCACTGTTTCCTTTGGAAATTACTTTTTTAGAACTAGCTACATGTATAATAAATAAATACATGTTAATATCAGATTATTGTCAGTTGTTTTGATTGCTTTTCCTCACTATACAATATCAACTGTATGCACTATTAAAATGCTAGTTGTATAACACAAATGATGATAAAATATTTGTTTGATGTTTTTTTTTAATTTAATGACAACTATAAGAACTGTTGAGATTTCTTGATGATTTTATGAGTAACTTCCCAAGAGTGCTAAGTACCATGTAATTAGCAAGAAATCTTGAAATGTTTTAAACAGTAATTTGTATCCATGGTTAATAAGTTAAGATATTCAAATTTATATTGATTCTCTCTTTTTGTCCCAAATCAATAAAAAAAAATCATTCGCCTTTTCGGCGCTAGAGTTCACGTGGTCGGTTCATGTTACGGTCACGAAAAAGTTCCGACATTGCCGTGGTTTTACTGTACGAATGTAGGTTCACTTTCGTCTAAATTATTGAACTGTGTTTTATTTGGTTCCCTAAATATGAACAACATCAATACAAATAAGTATAGAAAATGGGGTTTTGGTATTATTTAGGGAAACAAATAAAAAACAGTCCGATAATTTAGACGAAAGTGAGCCTACATTCGTACAGCAAAACCACGGCAATGTACAAACTTTTTCGTGACCATAACATGAAGCCGACCACGCACATGAACTCTAGCGCCGAAAAGGTGAATTGAAAACACCTTTTGAAAAAAATAATTGTACAAATTTTTTTATGCATGTTACAATTTTAAATGCTATTGAATTCAATTATTCTTAGATAATACAATTATGATAATATTCAAAATTACAGACTCAGTATATCAATACACTGTACATGAATTCCATGATTTTGTTTTTGAGTTTTTGTTAGGGCCACAAGTTTATCAGTTTCTCCAATACTGTCACGTGTCACCCTCTGTAAATAAAGTCAACTTACTTACTTACTTACAGATCTTATTCTCTGTACATGTAAAAAGGTTCAAAACATTGGGTCAGATCCGTTGCTTAGCAACAGCTCGTGAGATTGATACTAACTGGGTAATTGGATTGTTATGTATGGTAGACACATACAGAACAATAATACCATTCACATCATTCTATTTTTAAAATGTTAATTAGGTAATTTAAAATGCTTCGCTGTTCTCTCTGATGTTTGTAACCTACTTGGCAGCTGTTTTTAGGCTCTTCACGCACATATTTTCTTGGAGTGACAAGTCGAAAATTGGCTCTGTAGGAGACTACTGAATGATGGCCAGGGTTTAATAACTTTTAAATTCAGTTTTGTTTCCTTTACTTTAGTAGAATAATACATTGTAAAATGAACTTCAATAAACTTGAATTCTGTAAGTCTTAATTCTAAGGTCATTATAGAGTCGTTTTCGTATGAGTGGGAAACCTACTGCACAGAGTTACACGGTCATGGTACAGAATCAAACACATTGTATTCAACCAATCACAGCACGCAAAATCATCGCACATCCTTGCTTGGATACCAGTCATGATCATGGTGCAATACCGTCACTGCACGGCACGAACCGTACCATATATAACTACATGACCTTATTACCACTCATATGAAAACGACTCTCATAGAAAACATGGTGCTCGTCCTTACATGTGAAAAAGTTCAAATGATGCTTTTCAGATAATTCTAACTGAAAACCGTTAAATTAATTTGTACATGTACAAACAATACACTGACGCACTAGCATACAATTTATTCTTGTAAACCGTTCATAATTCATGAGGGAAATACAAAAGAGATCATAATCGTGACAACTGTTGTAAATGTGATTGAAAATTTAATTAAACAGCGATTTTCTCTGAGAAAATTACTTGTACATGTACATGCATCGTCAAAATTTTGGTAAAACAGGAAATTACACCTGTGTGATGAATAAGTAATCTACAACATTCGTGGTGTGTTGTATCAGATCTACCCTCACTTACTAGTAGTAATTGCCTTTGGCTAATGTGATTGTAAATCTGATACATGTACAACACAGCTGCTGCATGGTGTTGTTAACGCTACGTACACATGTGTCATTAGTTAGTATAATAATTATTGTTCCAGAATGGTATGTGAGATTTCATCTGGTAGTTATGAATGTTTTGTTATGTTGTAGAATCTTCTGCCAGGGCGTCGCCACCAACACGTGGATGAATGGCGTACAGTTTTTATCCACAACCGTTACCCTAGTCATGATCCAGATGTGGAGATTAAACAAAAACGGTATTCAGACAACGAGCTTGTAACATCCAAGGTATTATGGCATACTTTACATGCAGTTATACAACTAAATTGTTTCATTCTTACAACAAACAGCTGATCTGTTGTGCCTTTATATTTCAGTACACAATATGGAACTTTGTCCCTAAAAACCTTTTTGAACAGTTCCGACGAATTGCAAACTTCTATTTTCTTTGTATTGGTACCGTCCAGGTAAGTTTTTGGTTCAACTGCTGGTGCTATATATAATTACATGCGAACTGCACACACTGAGTCGTCTATATTTTAAATCAGTTGAAGTGGTCTGTGCAAGTCAGCATAATATCTGATCAAAATCTAACTTCTCCTGAATATTCTTTGGATTTCAAAGGAGAATTGAGGTTTCAATCACAAGTCACTTACATGTACATGTACACTATCTGTTCTTGTACAGACCAACTCCTTCATTTAATTGTAACATTTTTTTTTATTTCTAACATAAATTCTGTTGTTTTTAGTTAATTATCGACAGTCCTGTCAGTCCAGTTACCAGCATCCTCCCTCTGTGCTTTGTGATTACAGTTACTGCTGTTAAACAGGTAATAAGAGGAAAACAACAAAAGTAATATAGAAAACATACTATCCTATATACATACTATATACAAAAAAATATAGAAAACATACTATCCTATATACATACTATATACAAAAAAATATAGAAAACATACTATCCTATATACATACTATATACAAAAAAATATAGAAAACATACTATCCTATATACGTCATACTGTATACAAAAAAAATATAGAAAACATACTATCCTATATACATACTATATACAAAAAAATATAGAAAACATACTATCCTATATACATACTGTATACAAAAAAAAATATAGAAAACATACTATCCTATATACATACTATATACAAAAAAATATAGAAAAACATACTATCCTATATACATACTGTATACAAAAAAATATAGAAAACATACTATCCTATATACATACTATATACAAAAAAATATAGAAAACATGTACTATCCTATATACATACTATATACAAAAAAATATAGAAAACATGTACTATCCTATATACATACTATATACAAAAAAATATAGAAAACATACTATCCTATATACATACTGTATACAAAAAAATATAGAAAACATGTACTATCCTATATACATACTATATACAAAAAAATATAGAAAACATGTACTATCCTATATACATACTGTATACAAAAAAATATAGAAAACATACTATCCTATATACATACTGTATACAAAAAAATATAGAAAACACATGTATCTATCCTATATACATACTATATACAAAAAAATATAGAAAACATGTACTATCCTATATACATACTGTATACAAAAAAAATATAGAAAACATACTATCCTATATACATACTGTATACAAAAAAAATATAGAAAACATACTATCCTATATACATACTATATACAAAAAAATATAGAAAACATACTATCCTATATACATACTGTATACAAAAAAATATAGAAAACATACTATCCTATATACATACTATATACAAAAAAAATATAGAAAACATGTACTATCCTATATACATACTATATACAAAAAAATATAGAAAACATGTACTATCCTATATACATACTATATACAAAAAAATATAGAAAAAACATACTATCCTATATACATACTGTATACAAAAAAATATAGAAAACATGTACTATCCTATATACATACTATATACAAAAAAATATAGAAAACATGTACTATCCTATATACATACTGTATACAAAAAAATATAGAAAACATACTATCCTATATACATACTATATACAAAAAAATATAGAAAACATGTACTATCCTATATACATACTGTATACAAAAAAATATAGAAAACATGTACTATCCTATATACATACTGTATACAAAAAAATATAGAAAACATACTATCCTATATACATACTATATACAAAAAAATATAGAAAACATGTACTATCCTATATACATACTATATACAAAAAAATATAGAAAAAGGTAGGCCAATGACGAGCTTCCAGTAGAAGGATTCCAGAAGGAATTCACAGTCTGCTCTCCATATAAATAGATTAAATATAAAGTAGAAAAAGAGACGCAGCTGGCAACCTCTGACTGTATACATACTATATTATACATAATATATAGCTATAATTGCATAATCATTGTCGGGTTGAAAATCATAAATCATAGAATGTGAGACCGCAAGGATGGATGGGAAATCAGTTCATGACCTGCATTACATGCAGATATATTCAATGTTCTCGTAGTTTTGAAGGTATATGAGCTATTTAACTAAGATCCTACAAGTCTGGATAAAAAGGTCAATCATTTGAGAGTTTTAATTTCCCAGAATTCCTTTTGGTCATAGCTTTCATGATTTTCAATCCGACAACGATTATGGAATTACAGTGGAACCTCGATATAATGATACTCGATATAGCAATGTTCCCGGTATAACGATCAACATTTGACAGCCCGGCAAATGTTACAGTAAATGTATGGAGAAAAATCCTGATTTAACGATACTCGATATAACGATATTCCCGATATAACGATCACAATCTGGCAGCCCAAACGTAAAATTTACCCTGATATAGCGATAAAATAAATCATTGCGCAATAAAAAAGGTAGGCTTAACACTTGAAAAGATATGACAATACTATAATCCTTTAGTTCTCATTCCATAAATTTTTGGATTATGATTACGTTTATTTTAGTTGTATCAGTTGTAAAGTGCTTTGTAAGTTGTCCATGTAAAAGCGCTATATAAATAAAGTTATTATTATTATTATTATTATAAAGACTGGGATTAGAAAACTGTATAGGGATTACATCACCGGTACAGCTATACGGCACAACGGGCACTACATGAAAAATCAATTATTAACGATACCTGATATAACGATATTTTTGGGTCTTTTCCCGAAAAATCGTTATATCGGGAATTCGTTGTAACGATATCCCGATATAACAATCTAATTTGGTCAGTTCCTTGGCACATCGTTATATCGAGGTTCCACTGTATTATATACTAGAGTCGTTTTCATATGAGTGGGGAACCTACAGTATGGAGTTATGGTCACGGTACGGAATCAAAAACAATATATTACTCAAATATAATCATAGCGTGCAAAATCATCGCTCAACCAATCAGAATGCTTGGACACAGCACTGTCACCGCTTGGCACGGTTACCACACGGCACGAACCGTACTGTAAAGTTCTACTAATCCCACTCATATGAAAACGACTCTATCTCAAGTTTTGTTTTGATATGATTGATACTTGTGTAGGGTTATGAAGATTATCTACGGCATAAAGTAGATAATGAAGTGAATAGTAGACCATGTCAGGTGGTTATCAATGGCAAAGTGGAGGATGTACCATCAAAAGACATCAAGGTATTTAAATGTAAATGTACATTGTATAGTTTTAATTTAAAAGTCAGTATTTGGTCAAGGCTCATGAATGGGCAATGAACACTGCATGTAGCCCTGGATTAAACCATTAAAACTACCAGTATTCTAGAAGGGTTATGGCACTGAAAACAGACTGGACTGAAGGATAAACATACATCGTAAGCACAAACATTAGAGGCACTATGTCTAATTATGTCACCATGAAAACACACTGGACTTGAGGATAAGCACATGCACAAGGATCAAACGTTTTTGTTTCCATTTATACTTGCTAGTGATGTGTTTACGTTGGGCCCATTTTCTCAAGACACAAGCTTCTACAATGTATTGTACTCACAATAGAGTACTAAAGTGATGACGTCATAAAAAATAATTTTTGATTTCATAAATTTTTGATTTCCAATTCAGATATAATATCATGAGAGAACCGAGCCGAAAATACAGTGACCGCTATTTAAAGGAGAACTGAAGCCTAAACGTATATATAGATAAAAACAAAGAGAATGTTGTGTACATTCATTTTCTGAAATAATTTCCAATTGTTTTTATTTTTATGGAGAAGAAACTTGAGTTTTAATTATAAAAAGACATGGATTACCGCTGAATTGAGCGCGGCTCACCTCAGTAATTATTCCCCATGTCTGACGTCACCTATCCCAAGGGAAAGTGCAATCACAATGTAGAGTAATTATAAGTACATTGTATTTTCTTGTACCCGAGAGAATGTTATGAACGGATTTTAATATTCCCCACAAACGACGTCACAAACAAAAAGATCTGAGCCGACGGTAAAACGGCAAAATGGCGGATGATATTCCATATTGAACGTAAATTATGTTGATATCTAAGAAAGATTTGCAAAAATTAATACTCAAGTAATGCTAATATAAGACATATTTAACTTTTTTGAGAAAATAAATTTTGCCTTCAGTTTTCCTTTAACCGATTGTCATAAAAATTGGTGTGTGAACTTCTTTCATGATATTATATCTGAATTGGAAATCAAAAATTTATAAAATCAAAATTAATTGTTTCGTGATGTCACACTTTAGTACTCTATGTACATGTACTGTAGGCTTATGCCACTAGTGAATATACCTATACAGGCTTTATTAGGGGTGCATGAAAAAATGTTTACCACACCATTGCAACAGAATCATCTGGTGTGCTATTAATAGTGTTGTGTGTACATTCATGATAGTTGTGTTAAAATATTAGAGAGATTTAGCAAACACGACGAGAAAGAGGACGGTGCGCGTGCCTGACAAATAACTGTGAAAACGACTGTTGGCATCCTCAACGTCATGAAGTGGATGTGAAAACAAGTGATTTAGCATTGTGAACTTGACGTCGCAACATTGTTACGGTAGTCATGCAATGACCAAATGTGATATATTCGTTATCTAACGTCGCGTTCTCATGTCGTGCCTTCTTTCACCCTTCTGTGTCCTGGACAACACGTGTCGAAATAAACTATTGTATTGTATTGTGTCGTTGATGCTAAATCTCTCTATTAATATTTAATATTAATATTTAGTTCTTACTGTATTAATAATCACTGTGCAGGTTGGAGATGTAGTCAGAATTCAAGATAATGAGGAATTCCCGTGTGACCTTGTAGTTTTAGCTTGTCATGATCCTGATGGTGCGTGTTATATTACTACTGCTAATCTCGATGGTGAAACTAACCTTAAGGTTTGTATATAGAAATAACTGTGCAAGTCCAACAACGTAAGCCATCTCTGATTAAAATCTAAATTCTCCTTGAGCTTCTTTGAATTTCAAAGGAGAATTTGGACTAACAATGTTTTCACCCACGATAAGTAATTTATTTCAGTATACAGTCGAACCTTTATTTTTTTTTTAAAATTGCAGCCAGGATTATGTGACATTAAAAATTGGTTGTCTCTGGCTTTAATATCTATTTGTTATTATAACTACAAACGTTTCGATCCTTCCTCGGATCTTCTTCAGTGTATTAAAAAAACCATCTTGTTGTAATGCGTATGCTATTTTTAAACCTACTAGCACGCGCTAGTGCTAGATTGATCTCTATTTTTTTTATTTAAACATATTTTTGGACAAGACATTAATCTCAACAGCAGGGGTGTAAACACTACCAAATGAAAACCCATGAAAATCCTGTGAATTATTCATGGCAAATTCATAGGATTTTCAAAGGTTTTTAATGGTATATTCATGGTTTTTTCATGGGAGGTGCATCCTGAAAAGCCATGAAAAAAGCCATGAAAAGGCCATTAAATTGCCATTAAAAAACTTTGAAAAAGCCATTAATATTTCACGACCCATGAAAATAATATTTAAACCCCTCAAATCCTGGTAAGCCCCTGAAATACCCATGAAAATGGCATGAATTTTTTGGTATGGATCTTAATGGGTTTTTAATGGCAGTGAAAAACCCATGAATAAAAAACATCATGGTTTTCATGGGGTTGCAGTTCATGGGATTTTAATGGCCCATGAATGGTTTTTTGAATTCATGGCCCATGAAAAACCCATGGTTATGCCATTAATATGAAAATATTAATGGCACCATGAAAAATGTTCATGGGTTTTTCATGGTATTTTGAAGGCCCATGAAAATTGGTAATGCGTGATCTTCAGTAATTTTCATGGGGTAAATGACAAAAAAATCATAGACCATGAAAAGTCCATGAAAAGTCCATGACTGGTAATATGAAAATATTAATGGCACCATGAAAAATGTTCATGGGTTTTCATGGTATTTTGAAGGCCCATGAAAATTGGTAATGCACGATCTTCAGTAATTTTCATGGGGTAAATAAGAGAAAAACATAGCATAGGCCATGAAAAGTCCATGAAAAGTCCATGACTGGTGATAGTTTGTTTATTCAATAATGTTTCTGATGACCTCAAGCTAGAATAAAATCATAAATCAAGCACCAAATAGTGAAAACTCTTTCCAAATGTGTTGCAGATGTAACAGTGGCAGATCCAGGAGGAGGGTTGGGGGATACGAACCCCCCTGTCATACCTGAGGTTCAATGGGCGTGTAACACCTGTCACGTGACTTTTTAAATTTTCACCGCAGACAAACGAAAATACCATAACTTGAAAGAGCATACTAAAATTAGTAAAATTTGAAAATTTGAAAAGAATCAAGCAAATAAGAAAAACGTTAACGGCTTTCAAAGTTTCCCGCTTTGACAAGGATTTGTATGGGTTTTTCGCTTGGAGGGCAAGCGTTGCCCTCCAACATACATTTCCATACAAAAAAGGCAAAGTTTGAATGCCTGTAACTATTGCCCTATTTACGTATTTCCCTTCAAACTTTCCACTTTTACTAACTTTAGCATGCTCTTTCCAGTTATGGTATTTTCGTTTGTCTGCGGTGAAAATTTAAAAAGTCACGTGACAGGTGTTACACGCCCATTGGCCAATCTCGCCAAAACTCTAAGACATAAGATTAATACAAATTACATAATACAGATAATACAACTTATCCTTTTAATGCAAGCCTACAACTACAAGTACAAACATTCTTGTTGTAATATTTGTACAATATTCTATGATGCGTAGCTGAATAGTTTGTCAAGATGTTTTATGCAGTAAACTTAATTATGTTGGCTAATCAAAGTGTTGAACTTAGCTTTTCTGTCTACCATATTTTGTCAGGCTAACAATGCTTGTAACCAAATCTTTCATTAGCTTGTTGAAGAACAATGAATACCTGAAACTAAATAGAAATAATAAAGACAGTCATTCAAATAGGCATACCTGCCAACCCCCCGAGCCCTCAAATCTTGAGACTGGAAAATATAGGCTAAATTAGCCTACTCTACTACCAAAAACAAAATGGCGGATATCCCTGAACATTTCCGAACCTCCCCCCCCTCCCCCCCCCCCCCCCCCCCCCTTTAAAAAAGCAAAAAGGAGATTTGTATCGCCTGGTAAACGAATAAACGAGCGTTTCACATAAAAGGACGCATATTCTGGTATTGAAAAAGATCGTTACGTTGTATAACGCAATTTCACCGTAAATCGTGTTTAGCCGGGAGATTTTGTCTTCAAACCGGGAGACCGGGAGTTGAGGTCCAAAATCTGGAGACTCCCGGCTAAACCGGGAGAGTTGGCAGGTCTGAATAGGCCATGTAACTATTAGTATTATTGTCAAAAGAGTTTGATGTGAACAAGACACAAAACAGTCCAAAAAACCAGTATAAGTAATTAAATTAAGTTAATCCAAACTCTGAGTCTATAAAGTGTACAAGTCTACAAGCTGCTAAGGCGTTTAATTGTTGTGGTACTTACAGATCTGCTAGAGCCGTACATAGACTGGAGAAATGACTACAGAGTCCTTTTATCCAAGTTTTTCTCTTCCAATGTGCCTGAAAGACATGCAGAAGCTTGCTAAGCTGTTTTACCTGTACTATTGACTTCAAAAATAGCTGAACAATCTTCCTTACCGGCATGAAAAAAGAATAAAAAGCCAGAGATTCTTGAGATCTTGTTCAAAAACACACGAAGTTTCCTCGTTTTCCCGCTCAAATATGCACACGCGCAACGGACCAATCAGCAGCCGTATTTTAGTCATGTGATCGAGACTGCTGACCATATTATTTGTTTGTTCATCCAAGATGGCTGACAAGCTGCCAGTGAGTTTGTTTGGTAAAATGGTAAACGTTTATTGAAGCTTTTGTCTGAATTATCAACAAGTACCAAGAAAAAATCTATGTAGATAATCTTCTGTCTTCCCAACAATAAGAAGTCCAAAGTTCAATTGGAGAACATCTAGGGAAAATTCAGGCAAATGAGCTGATGTCTGATGAGTTTATCACTATAAATTTAAAGTGAGTAGACAGCTGGTTGTTTAATTATATATAATCTAATAATAAATTAATTATCAAACCTTAGTTTCAGGAGGGGTTAGTGGTGTCTGTTCTGTGAAATAACTGTTCTACCAGTACTTTCCTGGGAAACCTAAGATGAGTTTTGTATTTGACTATTTGTATATTATATGCAACAATTATAGGTTCCTGTGAAAAATATATTCTATTAAAGTTAATAATTAGAACTATTATCCCATTAAAATATTAGAAAATATTTCTGTACCTGGGAATTGTTTTATTTCATAAAAAGTACCTTATTTGAGTACCTTTTTTGTTTGTTTGTTTTGCCTTTGGTTAGGAAATACAAAAAAGTTTCTGATATTTTATCTCCTGGGAATTTTTTTTCTGGGAAGACTTCTGGCTGGGTGAATAGAACAGATGTTATTGTCCCAGGGGACCACTAACCCCTCCTGTAGTTTGTTGCTGTTCATGATCAAGTTCAATAAGTGCATAGTTTTCTCAAACACCTTTTTGAAATTTGGAGCATATACATTTGCATGTACAATGTAGTGAGACATGCATGTAATGTTTATTTCATACTGTTACATAAGCTTACTATCACAGGGGAGCTTTGCCTTTGGTAATCACAAAAGAGTAGAATTGTATTTATTTTATTTGTAAATCAAGTTCTTGATGATTAAAATGTGTTCTAGGTTTGATATTGCTAGATTTATGTTGCGATAGCAATTCATTTTACTCATGTCATGTTCTTCTGGGGATTGGCTTGTATTTTTATCAAGTTCTTGTGCAAATCGTTTTTCCAAAATGTTCATGCGAGTGTTTTATAAATTTTCAATTTGGCAAAACTTTGCTTAACTTTTATAAATCAAATGGTTTACTACAAAATGATGTTTCGGGTTTCATGATGCCATCATTATCAAGTTAGTTGACAATGAATATCATATTATCTTTTAGAACTTTTTATATCAACAGGTTTTTACACAGGATATCAAATTTCACAGGTGTTTTCACAGGTTCACAATTTTCGTAACATTTTGCACAAATAATTCACAGGTTTTTTCACAGGATTTTATCCAGTAGGTCGAGAAATCTGTCAATGTGTAATATATGGACATTTCATGACCCATGAAATTCATGAACAGAGGAATATGACCTTTTCATGGGCCATGAAATACATGAACAGAAGGATATGACCTTTTCATGGGCCATGAAATCTGTCAATTTGTAATACCTGGGAAGTTCATGACCCATGAAATACATGAACAGAAGGATATGACCTTTTCATGGGCCATGAAATCTGACAATTTGCAATACCTGGGAATTTCATGACCCATGAAATACATGAACAGAAGGATATGACCTTTTCATGGGCCATGAAATCTGACAATTTGCAATACCTGGGAATTTCATGACCCATGAAATACATGAACAGAAGGATATGACCTTTTCATGGGCCATGAAATCTGACAATTTGCAATACCTGGGAATTTCATGACCCATGAAATACATGAACAGAAGGATATGACCTTTTCATGGGCCATGAAATATTTTTTAATATTGTATTTCATGACTCATGAAAAGGTAAACTGTGCTCAATTCAGGATTTTCATGGGTCATGAAGGGTTTTAATGGGTCATGAAACATATTTATTTTGTATTTCATGACTCATGAAAATATAAATTGGGTTTATCCCAACATTTTCATGGCCATGAAAAAATGTTTCATGGGTTGATGGAGAAATTTCATGGGAAATTCATGGGGCTCCGCCAAGGCCATGAAATAGAAAATTGCAATATTCATGGCACTGAAAAAATATTCATGGGTTTTTCATGGATGTTTCATGGGATTTTCATTAAATTGCTATTGGTAGTGAAAACAATGCTAAAGCACTCTTTCGAACATTGACCACTGCATGGCCACTAAATAGAGGTTGGCCGCTTAATAGGTATGGTCGAGTAATAGAGGTTTGACTGTATTTGGGTTTTGTTCATCACTTTAATGCCCTGTCATTACACAAACTGCATGCTTCAATTATGATATTGCTATAGATCTACAGAGTGGCAATGTATAGATAGATAGATCTATCTATACATAGATAGATCGTTTATTCAAATGATAATGCATGCTGAAGACTATTGTATTCATGACTGTTCTTGTATTGTTACTGTAGGTGAGAAATTCAGTGACAACTACAGCCAGTTTGCAGACACCTCAAATGCTTGATGACTTATCAGCCAGTATAGAATGTCAGCATCCACACCCAGATTTGTACAGGTATGTACTGATGATGATAACGATGATGATGATGAATACCCATGCAGACAGCAACTATATATATATTTATTTATTTATTTTCTTTTTGAGTTTTTGTTAGGGCCACAAGTTTATCAGTTTCTCCAATACTGTCACGTGTCACCCTCTGTAAATAAAGTCTACTAATACTTACTTACTTACTTAACTAAATGAAACCAGCCTCTATTCTGAACACATTAGTGACAAGGAAAATAGTTTGAGATTGCTGATCCCAGAGTTCCAAAATAGTGAGGTCCATACATGGCCTACGTATTCAAGGGATAGATGTTTACATTTAAATTAAGATACACGTACATGTACAATGTAGCAGTGAGTTTATATTCCAAGGTAGTGTACTTCAACTACACCCCAAAACAGTCTTCGACCAAGAATATACTGACAGCTCTGCTATTTCTACCTGATTTTTATTGTAGTTATTCTGGAAGGATGATAATCAATGGTGATCAAGGACAGAATCCAGACATCAAGTATGTCTTTCAGTTAAATAATCAAGTTACTTAATAATTGTTTATTCATTACAGTATGGATTTGTTCAAGCACATGTACATGTATTCTGTGCAATTTTATGTTAGTATTGATAAAATTTAAATAGTATTTAGCCCATTGACTCCTACACCGGCCGAAACTGGCCATAAACATCGATACTGCTTTCAATGAAAAATTCTAACTTTCTGAATTTTCGTAACATCGATCTGATGGCCAGTTATTAGTGACAACTAGATAACTCTTCAAATTTTAACCTCAAGTAAACTGACTTACAGGTCCGATTTTTGGGCATTAGTTCAATTTGTTTTCCATAAAAATCAAAAATGTGTGTTTTTGACGCAATTTTACACCTCGAAAATGACCGACATTTGACTTGGATTTTCTTCCAAATACAAAACAAAACGCCACTTTCTTGGCAAACATGAATAGTCATGAATTTTTCCCTCTCTCTTCCTTAACTCGCCGAACAATAGCCATTTCCTTAGGACCACTTTCGCAAACACGTGTTTTCATTCTGCATGCCCGAAAAGGATGCCGGGAACATACGGGAATTTTCGACAGCAAGCATCCCGCCATTTCCTTTTTTTAGACTTTTATAGAGTCAGTCCTACAGGCAAAATATTGCACCGGTTGCATTCTTTACAAGTCCAAAGTCGTCAAAAATGCCTTTGTAGGTCCTGGAATCCACCACAGAACAACTAGAGAGACGATTTCACAGTTGAGTCTGCCATTTTGAATTCCGTAACGGCAGTGCCGAGATGTCTTTGTGAAAATCGCTCCTTGCTGCTGGGTTCTTTCAGCAGAACAGTCTCTACCACACCAGTCAAGCTTAATGATGCTGTTCTGGGGGCTTCTGTGGTGAATAATGGCTATAAAACACTCTAAAATTCAAAATTGGCCTCTTCAAAGCAGTTACAACTACTGGCCCCGAAGAGATCCCAAGAAGAGAGGCAAACCACGTGAAAACGCGAGCCCACGGGCATTCAGAACTGTCAAGATTTCCATGGAAACCCCTTATATGGAATCGAAATTACCTATGGCGTGATTAGGTCCAGAAAATCGCTAAAAAACTCTAAAAAGCTCAGGAGCGAATGAGTTAAAATAGTATTATATAAATTTCATTATATATGTTACCTCTTTCTCTCTATTAATTTGTTCATCTATTTTTTCTGTGTTTTTTTCTATAGATCACTTGGTCCACAAAATCTTCTTCTGAGAGGGGCAAGACTAAAGAACTCTGAGCATGTCTTTGGTAAAACTCTTAAAGAAAAAAACTTTCTTCCTATCCGTCTGTCTATTATTAATTGTGGACTGTTTAACTGTCAGTCAGTCAGCTGGTCTATACTGTCTGTCTACAATACAATACAATAACTTGTAACTCTGCCCATGACTCTGTCTTGTTTTGATATTGCATAACTCATATTCCACTCCTTCTCCTCTTCTATTACAGGTGTTGCTGTCTATACAGGCAGAGAAACAAAGGTGAACTTATACATGAATACATGACATGTAGACTATGAGCAGTCTCTTTATTTTCTATCATCAAGAAATCAAGCACAATAGCACCAGGTCGAGACTGGGGTAGACATTTCCATACATTTACTGTATTTTCTCTACCCCAATCTCAACCTAAAGCCATAATGTCCATGGTCATCGAAGCAAATGTATGGAAAGGTCCGTTGAGTAGAATACAATATTATTAAATATTATTTGGTTTTCTGTAGATGGCACTGAACCAAGCCGAGGCACCTCACAAGTTTTCTACTGTTGAAAAGTGAGACCAGTATTGGAGACCCTAAGTTCTTTTCCCATTCTATTTGTTTATCCATTCATTTATTCATTATTCTTCCATTTGTTTTCTCAGAACCATGAATGCATTTTTGGTAGTATTTCTAATTGTACTAGTTTTACAATCAATGTTGTGTACTGGTCTAAAGTACTGGATGGCGGGAATGAAATCTGGATCAACACCTTACGCTGGACCAGGATCAAGTACATCAGTACGTAACTTTTGAATACCGTTGTCTTCATCTTCATCTTTATTAAGTTGGTAAAAACCAATGAGATGATTGTCGCGACTTGTAGTTTTCAAACAGACTGTAGACTGACCAAAGAAGCTGCATATGGCATATTTGATAGATCTATAACTATATGATTGAGCAAAGTCTATTGGAAACTCACCAGTCACACCTTTCTCAACTTTCTTTCTCAAGATTTTACGTCTTCAGTAATTAATGCTACAGCTTGTTCTGTAGTGATTTCGATCACTGAGATAGGAGTTACATGTACAAGGCAGTTATTTCATTGTAATGTTTGTGTAAACACTAATTACTGTTGATATACTGAGCTTCTGGACACCAGATCCATTTTCTAGGAGAGCTGTAAGTTGTATTTCTTCATTTCTTGCAGTTCAAGAAGGTCGTTGAAGACTTTCTCATTTTTTTAATCCTCTACAATTATGTCATTCCTATATCCCTGTATGTTACAGTCGGTAAGTGTGTCGACATTTATATCTACTTGCAGACAGCTAGCAAGTACTCACTGATGACCAGAGAGAATTTGCAAGCTGGCGAGAACTCACAGAATAGTTAACGATGGTGATCACTCACAGAATAGTTAATAATGTTAACAACTGTCAGTGAGTGCTAGCTACATCATATGCAAAATTGACACCAATACCTATATTTCACAAATGTGACATTCCACTTGCAATATTGCTCAAAGAACTGCCAAACCCCCTCCCACCACTTCAATGTTGCTCTAAAACCAACATAAGGAAGGGGGAGGGGGATTGAAAAAACAAAAATCCTGTGTGCTCAAAAAACATCCCAATTTCATAAAATGTGTCAAGCTATTTTGCAAACGATTGTAGCTTCCAAAAATCACTCTTTAAAGATTATGACACATTTATATTAGTAATGTCTTCTTTGTATTGTTTGGACAGAAATGCAAAAGTTTATTGGTGCCCTATTTTTTGTATGGGATATCAAAATGTATAATTCGGTAAGATGTTGATTTTATTAGCCAGCCATGGTTTGATTGATGTTTATTACTTAATATTCACTTCACGTCTTGTTGTTTTTGTAGAATACAGATGAACAAGCCATAGCAAATACTTCAGATTTGAATGAAGAATTGGGTCAGGTAGGAGATGGTAGCTATTAGAGATCAGCAGCAGACGTTTTTGTCAACACGGCCGGTGCACACATTGACGAATAATGACCGTTGAAGTCTGCGACGGCAATCTACCACCTTTGCCCTTACCACCCTTGCCCTTACCACCCTTGCCCTTACCACCCTTGCCCTTACCATCCTTGCCCTTACCACCCTTTCCCTTACCACCCTTGCCCTTACCACCCTTGCCCTTACCACCCTTGCCCTTACCACCCTTGCCCTTACCACCCTTGCCCTTGCCCTTACCACCCTTGCCCTTACCACCCTTACCCCTTGCCCTTACCACCCTTGCCCTTACCACCCTTGCCCTTACCACCCTTGCCCTTACCACCCTTGCCCTTACCACCCTTGCCCTTACCACCCTTGCCCTTACCACCCTTGCCCTTACCACCCTGCCCTTGCCCTACCACCCTTGCCCTTACCCCTTGCCCTTACCACCCTTGCCCTTACCACCCTTGCCCTTACCACCCTTGCCCCACCCTTGCCCTTACCCCTGCCCTTACCACCCTTGCCCTTACCACCCTTGCCCTTGCCCACCACCCTTGCCCTTACCACCCTTGCCCTTACCACCCTTGCCCTTCACCACCCTTGCCCTCACCACCCTTGCCCTCACCCCCCTTGCCACCCTTGCCCTTACCACCTTGCCCTGCCCACCCTTGCCCTCACCACCCTTGCCCTCACCACCCTTGCCCTTACCACCCTTGCCCTTACCACCCTTGCCCTCACCACCCTTGCCCTTACCACCCTTGCCCTCACCACCCTTGCCCTTACCACCCTTGCCCTTACCACCCTTGCCCTTACCACCCTTGCCCTTACCACCCTTGCCCTTACCACCCTTGCCCTTGCCCCCTTGCCCTTACCACCCTTGCCCTTACCACCCTTGCCCTTACCACCCTTGCCCTTACCACCTTGCCCTTACTTACTCACCTTCCTTTACAGATTGAATACATATTCACAGACAAGACAGGAACTCTCACTGAGAACGACATGGAGTTTAAAGAATGTTCCATCAGTGGACAAAAGTATTTGGTGAGCAGGCAATGTATTGGAAATCGTCGGCCACAGGCAGCCCAACTATGAGTTCTTCACATATTCATGGGCTTCCTGTGGTAGACCATGGGGATAATATATTGGGTACCCTGTGGTAATGCTTCTGTATCATTGAGGAACCAAGGAAATGCACAAAATACCACAGGGAGCCCAATGTATTAATTTAATTTTTTAACAATAACCTGACATACATGTTGTAACCTGACCTAACCTGGCTGCCTGTGTTTTGTATTTTGTGAACAAGTCATTTGGAGGCAGATTATATTTACAGACTCAAGAATAGAGTTTACAGTATACAGCAATGATAGAGTCGTTTTCATATGAGTGGGAAACCTACGGCACAGAGTTATGGTCACGGTACCGAATCGAATCGAAGACATTGTATTCAACCAATCACAGCGCGCAAGATCATTTCTCAACCAATCAGAATGCTTGGATACAGCACTATCACCACACGGCATGAACTGTCAGTACTGTAACTAATTCCCACTCATACGAAAACGATGCTGATCAGTATTCTTCATTCGGATACATCCATCGGATACGACACAGACAACTAATCATCTTTGTATTCAGGAAGAAGAACAGCAACTTTTTGTTGATGGTCAGGACACCAATCTCCATCCCCACGAAGCCTCTGTAAGTAAGCCTTGAACAGTAACTTGCTAGACAGACAATGAAGCAGGCAGACAGGTATGCACATGTGCAGGAATACTCAGATCAATTACCAAACATTGACTTCATTGATGGTTGAGTTTCTTACTGAACCACACATAATTGTTTGATTTTCAGAAAGATGTGCTTGATTTCTACATTGCTTTATCTCTATGTCATACTGTACAAGCTGCGTTAGAAAAAAATCCTAATTCATTCTACAAATATCACTATCAAGTAAGTATATTGGGTCATGGTTAGAAGGAATATCGTACCGTATCATAATGAGAGTATTGATGGTGGTGATGGTGTGGTGGTGGTGGTGGTGATGATGATGGTGATGATGATGATGATGATGGTGGTGATGGTGGTGGTGATGATGATGGTGATGATGATGATGATGGTGGTGGTGATGGTGGTGGTGATGATGATGGTGATGATGATGGTGGTGATGGTGATGATGATGATGATGGTGGTGATAGTGATGGTGATGATGATGACGGTGGTGATGGTGATGATGGTGGTGGTGGTGGTGGTGGTGGTGGTTGTCATGGTAGTTCTGATGGTAGTAGTAATGATGATGATGGTATTAATCATGACTATCATATCTGTCTTTCAAAGGCTTCATCTCCTGATGAAAAAGCTCTTGTTGAAGCAGCAGTCAGGTAAGAAGAGAAATGATGTCATCGTAAAGAAATGTTGTTGCTGCTGCTGTAGCTCCCTTTGGACGTTTTGGTTGTAGTCGTCCACGTTGTTGATATTATGGTTGCTATTACTGTCGTTATTGTGGTGTAATCGAACTATATACAGTCATTCTCAAAAAGGTTGTCCATATAAAAAAGACTACAATACTACAATAAAGTCACGTGATTCATTATGTATTCAATTTCCTCGCATGGAATTTCAATTTGAGATGCAAAAGTACACGGCATTGTGAGAAATGAATGTAATGGTGCTGGTATCAACTCGCAGTTCCGTTAGCAGAAATTGAAAACATAATGAATCACGTGACTTTATTGTAGTTTTGTAGTCTTTTCATCTGGACAACCTTTTTGAGAATGATTTTATTCATCACAGAAACTTTAGTTTGATTATCACACTCATTGTTTGATTGTTCACATTTATTATCATTTGATTATTGAGCCCGCAGTAATTGGCCTTAGCTGTCGCTGTGTTCCTGCCACTTGTCGTTGTTGTACATTTTGATTAGTTCAGCTCTGTGTTTATTGTGTTCATTAATGTTTATCACTTTTAAAAATAATAATAATAAATAATAATAATAATAATAAATAACATTTATAATAATAATAATAATACTATAATATATATAGCACACATGACCTGCTCTTAATGGCTTAGATAGCTCAGTGATAGAGTATTGCACCGGTATCGCAAAGGTCGTGGGTTCGATTCCCGTTCTAAGCCTGATTTTGTTTCAGACGTTTTTTCCAGTAGTGTTGGCCCATTTGGATTTTCACAAACATATATACTTATTAATAATGTTTAGTACTTCATTGCGACTAATAAAATAGAAATTAAGTTAAATGGAATAGCCTTACTTTTCAGATTTGGCATTGTATACAAAGGCAAGGTTGCTGACGACATGGAACTTGATATATTAGGCACCATTCACAAGTAAGTAAATAAATATATGGTTGATAAAATAAACTATAAACCTAGTAGTAACAACTGATGTTCCACTAAACCTTGATATATTTCGTCTCAGATATAAACTTCTTCATGTACTAGAATTCGACTCAACACGAAAACGAATGAGTGTAATCGTTCAAACTCAAGAAGGTTTGTTGCTAGTTTTTAACTATATTACGAAGAGCAAAATCAGACCCTAGGGTGTCCCGAGGGTGTCTCGATGGTGTCTACTTTAAAGTGCTACTTAGACGAAAATCGATCGAAGTTTAATTTAGCTGAAACTTCACTGAAATAATCTTAAAGAGCCATACAATTACTGGTTAATGTGTTTTCTCAAAATTCCTATGGGAAGCATTACATTTTTATAAATCTTTAGAAGTGTCAGTGAGGTCATCTACTCAACCCTAACAATCAACACAGCTTCGCTCCATACATTTCTTTGTGTTTAGTTTCTTGGATTATTTTATTTCTATGAAGCTAAAAGTTTGGGTGAAGGAGTTTTCTTACATTATTTGTGCTTAGGATTGATTGCCTGACCAGTTGTCTTCAATGCAGAGCTGTTATCTGAACAAAACATTGAGATATTTTGACTCACAAAATACAAAGAAATGTATGGAGCTGAATGTTGGGTTGAGTAGATGACGTCACTGACTCCTCTAAAGATTCATGAAAATATAGTACTTCCCTCTGGAATATCGAAAAAAGATTTTAACTAGTTATTATTAGACCCTTGAAGAATTATTCAATGAAGTTTCAGCTAAATTAAACTTCGATCGATTTTCGTCTAAGTAGCACTTTAACGAGAGTTGATTGTATTCAAATTGATGTTCAAAAGGAAACTTTAAATATGTCTCTGTGTGTTTTTTTTTTTTGTGTGTTGCAGCTAGACAAGGCCTGATGCCCTTTCGCTCTCTCCACATTACCTCTCCTTTCCTATACAGTTTCATTGCTGTATAATGACCGATTTAGATGGCACAACTTTTGCCTACAACTGTCGCATACAACTGTCACATACAACTTGCTTGCGCATGCTCAATCCATACATACAATACAAATTGCTTCGTGTAAATCAGCCTACAACTTTCTTGCGCATGCTCAATCCACATACAACACAAATTGCTTTGTGTAAATCAGCCTACAACTTGCTCACAATTGTTGTAAGCAAGTTGCATGTGACAGTTGTAGGCAAAAGTTGTGCCATCTAAATCGGCCTTAATGTTGACTCCTTCATTGTCATTTTACCTTCAGGGAAATACTTGTTGCTAGCTAAAGGTGCAGAGACATCGATATTAGATCGTCTTAAGAGTGGTCCTCAGGAGGTAACTCAGGATCATGTTGATGGCTATGCAGAGGTAGGGAGATTAATCGATTGTGTTAAGTGAATCATAATCAATATTATCACCACCACCATCAGTAAAGCCAACATCATCATCCTCATCATCACCATCGTCATCGGCATCATCATTGCAGTCATCATCACCATCGTCGTCATCATTGCAGTCATCATCACCATCGTCATAAACATCATCACCAACAATAACAACATGAACGTACATCACTCATTATCACTACCACCACCACCACCATCATCATCATCATCATCGCGTAGGACTTCATCATTATCATACTCATCCAAATCATAGTCATCATTGTTGTTATTGTTGTTATTGATATATGTATGTATGATAGCACATGAATGTTTTCATTTATTACAGAAAGGACTACGAACCTTGGCCATCGCTCACAGGGAATTTACAGAAGAAGAATACCTCGAGGCAGATGCCAAGGTATTCACGGATCATTCCTTGTCACGTGCGCGACTTCGAGAATCTTTTCAATTATGACTCTTAGGAGAGAATGTCTCGGTATCTCATATTGGGCCTTGGCCCGTCAGTTCGGGTCAGTGGTGTACGTTCCATTCTAGAAAGCTATTCCCGCCAAATCAATGTCTATTCAGTGTTAGTGCAGATGTAAGGCAATCACTTAGAGTTCATACTCTTTGTTTTCCTCTAAGGACTAGTTTCCCCTAGTCTGAGTAACCGTTGTTGTTGTTTTGGCAACTGTTAAAGCATAAAGCATCGCGGCAGCCCAACCATTGCTTCTGCTGCTACTTATAATTAATAAAAATATAGTTGTATGCGCCGTCTTGTTGATATGTTTGCTGTGGTAGAGCGCGCTCGCAATACATATAGCTATTTCAAAAAACATTGTCTTGTATTATTATTATTACTACGTGCGTATTGCGCATTGCACATTGCGTTTTGCATATGATATTATACTGAGAATCATTTTTCTACTCACTGAGCTCAAAATGTCGACAAACTAAATAACTTTCCATCGAAGCCCATCACTATATATGGTGGCGGCATGACTGTTTTATACACCTAAGACGCATTTCAATCATCGAATACACATTGCAATACGCAAAGTGCAATACGCAATGTGAATACGCACGAAACATGAGAAACCTTTTTTGAAATAGCTGTATATTATGTTGGGCTCCCTTTGTGCAGAAAACGTATTTGTTGGGCTCCCTGTGTATACTGCATTTCTGGTTATTTGACTGTTTGTATAACATTTGCTTTACATTGTTGCAGCTGACTAAAGCACAGCAAGCGATAAACGACCGTGAAGAACAGGTAAGTGGAGCTGTGTGCCGTCGTTGCCTCGTTTCACTGTTTATCGCTCATTCCTCGTGTCTCTGTTGTAGCTTGCCATTGTGTACGAAGAAGTGGAAAAAGATTTACATCTGTTAGGAGCTACAGCTGTGGAAGACAAGTAAGTAGGGCACAAAGAAAGAAAGTGAGGAAGAAAAAAAGAAAGTGAGGAAGAAAGAAAGAAAGAAAGTGAGGAAGAAAGAAAGAAAGTGAGGAAGAAAGAAAGAACGGGAGGAAGAAAGAAAGAAAAAAAGTGAGGAAGAAAGAAAGAAAGGGCGGAAGAAAGGGGAGAAGAATGAAATAAATAATAAAAGGAAAAGGGAACGAACGAAACGGAAGGAGGGAGTAAAAGTAAAAGGAAGGAAGAAAGGACAAGGGAGAAACAGTGAAGAGTGGAAGATCATATGAAGAGCAAGAGCAAAGCAGCTGGATATATAGACATAAACTGTCATTGTTAGTTCTGCTCCTCTCTATCTGTCTGTCTGTCTGTCATCTACCTATATGTCTGTCTGTCTGTTTGTTTGTCTGATTGGGATCGTTTTTCAGACTTCAAGAAGGCGTCCCAGAAACTATAGAAGCCATGAGGGAGGCAGGCATTAAAGTAAGTATACAGAGCTATCATTTGAGTTATGGTCTGTGTTACTGACCTCCTGCATGGTGTCTAGGTCTGGGTCCTGACTGGAGACAAGCAAGAAACAGCCGTTAATATCAGTCATTCTTGTGGACACTTTAAGGTAAAACAGTCAACGTCATCGTGAAGGAGAGGGGACTGGGACAAAGGGAGGTCTCTTCAAACTCATTTTGCTTCCTACACATGTGGATACATACATAGACAGACAGATACTATTACAGCCTAGAACGACTGCATTGTGTAAAACCTTACAAAAAACACAATAATAATAATACAATAACTATAAAAGACAACCACTAGGATAGCAAAATAAATGACAGTGTAAGCGTTGAATGAGAATAAATTTTGTGAGATTGTAGATATTGATAAGGTGGATTAAAGAGCCCCCCCCCCCCCCCTCTCTTACCCCTCCCCCTCCTCGACCACACCCTAAGATGACTTAGTAATACTTACGTTTTGTTTCAAATTGTCGTTGTTTTAGCATGGCATGGAACTAATGTTTGTAGTGAAGAAGAACTCGCCCGAGGAATGTGAACGAGAGCTGTTACGCTTCAGAAACATGTAAGTGAACCCATTCTCCTTCGTTCGTGAGGTTAAAACATTATGCGCAATCCTTTCACTACAGATCGAGAATCAGCCAGTAGACGGGTTCTTGGGAGAGAGAGACAAGAAAGCAGGAGGACGAAACAAAAGAAAAAAATTATGATACTTTCCTCTTTTTCTTCCCGTTTTCCTCCCTTCCCTCCTCTTCCAAGCGTTACTGGAGAAATCTTTATCAACTTTCGATCCCCGATTTCGAAAGAAGAACAATAAAGAAGCTTACATGCCAAATTTGAGAGCAATCGGTTAAATAGCGGCTGAGATATGCCCAGTTGAATATATAATTTCCCTCCATAAATCACTGTAATTTCGGCCTGGATCCTGGATCGAAAGTTGATAAAGCGAAAATTATTGTTTTCGTGACGTCACACTTCGGTACTCTATTCTGTGTAAATTATGTGTAAATGATGTTTGAAACAATGTAAATTTAATTTACACATAATTTTCACACACTTTATACCGCCCAAGAGCGCACATTTCTTCCAGTGCTTGCTGAATCAGTTCACAGCTTTTATAGTTATAAATAGCAAAGATATGCAGCTGAAATGTTGTTTTGCATCCCTTAGGGTTCAGAGTAAAGCCAACAACAAAATCTTTGGTTTGATCGTCGATGGGCGTAGTCTAGGTCACGTGTTCAATGGACACAAAGGTATGTATACTAGGAATACACCAAAGCATGGTTTTCCCTAGCGACACTTGTAAGCGCAGCTGAAGTTTGGGTCATGTGAAAACACCGAAACGACGCATGCATAAGCACAAGCGCAACACGAGGAAATATGTTTGACTTCCGGCACTGTAATTGCCCTATACCATTATGACGTAACGGCTTATTTATGAGGGGGACAGAATCGTGAAGAACAATAGAAATTTGAACTAAATCTGCTCTGCTGAGGTTCGCTTGATTTCAAATTGGCTAGTTTCCAGATATTATGTTTATCAATACTTTTCCCACAATATTTACTGTGTTTGGTGACTTTTATCGCTTTCAGATCGTCTGTAAAATACATTTATTTGGGAAATCCTTTGTGTTGTTGCTGTTTTGTCCCCCTCTAACGACCATGATCCTTAGCGTTAAAACAATAGATTGTTTTGATTTGACGTCATAGTGGTATAGGGCAATTCAATTGTATCTGTAAACAAATAGTATCATTATCATCATCATCATCATCATCATCATCATCATCATCATCATCATCCTTGTGCTTACGCCAGACCCGTTTTAACAGTGGAATAACACCTCTTGTACTTGCGGTTATGCTGTAGTCGCCAATACAAATCAGGGTAATTATTAGCCTGCGTATAGCCACACTCTCGCAGGGAAGGGGGAGGGGGACAGGAGGGGGGAGGGGTAAGGGGACAGGGGGGCAGGAGGGGGAGGGGGGGGACAGGGGGGCAGGAGGGGGAGGGGGACTATTTATCAGTTTCATTGATAGGCTTTACAACTCGTTTTGTTTTTCTCTTCTAGAAATATTTAAAGAAGTGTGTCGAGAATGCGTAGCTGTGCTGTGTTGTCGAATGTCGCCGCTACAAAAAGCACAGGTAACCCACCAATGTTAATTATTGTTACAAAAATGTGCGTCCCAATATTAGGCTGACTCAACATGGTCGCCACTTCTTCAATCCCAAGAGATTGACTTGAATCAAGCATTCCCAGTGACTGAATCTTCTAACAAATTCGTACATTTATAAGCGACTCCCTATGTTTCAATAGACGTCACTTCCGGTTAAAATCACATACTTTGAATTTCCTTTGAATTTGATATCGGTCACGTGTCAATTATATTTTGTCCATATTAGGTCGTGAATATGATGAAGACATCCCGCGAGAAACCCGTGACCCTAGCCATAGGTGACGGGGCCAATGACTGTGGTATGATAAAGGAAGCCCATGTAGGGATAGGAGTGATGGGAAAGGAAGGCAGACAAGCCGTCATGACAAGTGACTACGCTATCTCCAGGTTTAAGTTCCTATGGAGAGCTCTACTTGTACATGGACATTATTACTACGTACGGTCTGCTGTCTTAGTGCAGTATTTCTTTTATAAGGTACGTCTGATGCAACCTCCTCTCCCCAATCCTCGCGCGTCCGGGGTTATTTTTGTTCTCGTTCAACTGAGTCTTGAGGGAAAAGAGGGGCTGTCTGCAGTCTAGCCGTCTTGCGATTTTCTATTCCACAAATCGAGCGCGAAGCATGAGAGTGTTAAATCAGCGGTCATTCATGTGATTTGCGCTCGATTTCTCTAGAAATATAGAGACGGCTCGCAGTGAAATGAGCCACGTGTTGTCAGAAAGTGTTCTCTGTGTAGTCTCCGGTTTTCCGCTATTTGCGCAAACACCAGTGAGCTGACTCTGGTGTGTATAGTTGTGTGTGTGAAAGTGGGAAGTGCTTTTGTCAAGGGGCTTCTCTGTCCTTATTTTTCTGGATCGGGCCGAAAATAAATAACCTAAAATACCCTTTAAAAATGAACCTTATTCGCCTGAAAGCCAACTTGCTGCAGTTATTATCTCGCAATGATTTTCAACCATCTCTTTCCAGAACGTGTGTTTTATCACGCCTCAATTCCTGTTCGCCTTCTTCAATTCCTTCTCTGGACAGGTAAGTAGCTACAAACTATAGTCTATATCAAGCAATCAGTGCTGCTCGTTGTGCATTTGTGGAGACTGGTGAGGAATTGGGAAACAATATCATCCCAAATATGGAATTTATATGCCAAATACGGCATTTGCTGTGGCAGAACATGCATGACACTTTTTGACCAAGGATTTTTTTAATTCTGATGATTGTAATCTTGTAGTGGTCGTTTATTCGTTCGTTTGTTCGTTCGTTCGTTCGTTCGTTCCGTATCATGGCAAGGCATTAAGGTGAAAGTCTATGCTTTTCTTATTCTGTTTTTCTGTACTTTTCTGCAGCCGTTGTACCACGGTTTCCTTTTAACTTGTTACAATATCTTCTTCACGTCGATGCCAATCTTATTCTTTGGCGTATTTGAGCAGCATTTGAAAGGAGAAACACTTCAATCAAGACCGCATCTCTACAAGTAAGTTGAAATCTCATTATCTCTTTACTCGGGCTTCTTGTGGAATGCCCGAGTTATAAAATGCGGATTCTTTTTTTCTTCGCTCCGTCGTAAATCGCCAACTGGGTTCTACAGCGCATGCGTTTTGTAAATTTGCTGCACTCGATTAATGAGGGCTCGACGATCGCGTCTGAAAAGCAGGCGTACTGAATGGTATCTACCCCGGGTACCAGAGGCTCGCTTCACGCAATACTTGTTGCACGGTGGGCTGCCTGTGGCACACCGAGTTGAGAACTGAATTGGCTTTCATTTTCTTGTGGTTACAAATATATCCACAAATCCAATGGCCTCGTTCAGAGATGTTGACTTGAAAACCCCCCCACCCCCCTCCCAAGCTCGTCGTTGATGTTAAGCTATTCTGTTCTAATTCTTTTTTGTTTGGTTTCATGGATGTTTGACTTGAAAACCCCCTCCCCCTCCCCTCCCCCCAAGCTCTTCTGTTAAACTATTCTGTTCTAATTCTGTTTTACTTGGTTTCAGGGATGTTGCATTTAATAGTCGGTTGTCATGGAGAGAGTTTGTATTTTGGATAGCATCAGGTTGGTAATCGATAGTCTCTGCGCTTTATTGGGATCCCTTTAGTTTTTGAGGCCGAGGTGGAATCAGTTCCAGTCTCTTGTGGTAAAATGAAGTTAATGTCATTCTAACGTTGATTGTCTATACCGTAGGCTATTGGCATGCTATAGTGTTTTTCTTTGGGGGTTATCTTATGTTCCAAGGGGACATCTTTGGGTCATTGGTAAGTGATTGAAGGAAAACCTGTTTGTCTGTCTTTTTGTTCTTCTTTCTTTCCATCTGTCTGTCCTTCCGTCTGTGTGTCTGTTCGTTTGTCTGTCTATTCGTTTGTCTGTCTGTTCATCTGTCTGTGTTCGTTTGTCTGTCTGTCTGTTCGTTTGGGTCTGTCTGACAGTTTGTCTGTTCGTTTGGGTCTGTCTGACAGTCTGTCTGTTCGTCTCGGTCTGTCTGTTCGTTTGTCTATCTGTTCGTCTAGGTCTGTCTGTTCGTTTGTCTGTCTGTTCGTCTGGGTCTGTCTGTTCGTTTGTCTGTCTGTTCGTCTGGGTCTGTCTGTTCGTTTGTCTGTCTGTTCGTCTGGGTCTGTCTGTTCGTCTGTCTGTTCGTCTGTGTCTGTCTGTTCGTCTGTCTGTTCGTCTGTGTCTGTCTGTTCGTCTGTCTGTTCGTCTGTGTCTGTCTGTCTGTCTGTCTGTCTGTTCGTCTGTGTCTGTCTGTCAGTCTGTCTGTTCGTCTGTGTCTGTCTGTCTGTCTGTTCGTCTGTGTCTGTCTGTTCGTCTGTGTCTGTCTGTCTGTCTGTCTGTCGACTGTGTCTGTCTGTTCGTCTGTCTGTCTGTCTGTCTGTCTGTCTGTCTGTCAGTCTGTCTGTTCGTCTGTGTCTGTCAATCTGTCTGTTCGTCTGTGTCTGTCTGTTCGTCTGTGTCTGTCTGTTTTCTGTGTAACTTATTTCTGGACTTTCTGGAAATCTTTGTAAATTGTAACTTATGAAACTATCGTATTGAAATAAAGGTGCTATCTATCTATCTATCTGTTCGTCTGTGTCTGTGTCTGTCTGTTCGTCTGTGTCTGTCTGTCAGTATCTGTCTGTTCGACTGTGTCTGTCTGTTCGTCTGTCTGTCTGTTCGTCTGTGTCTGCCTGTTCGTCTGTCTGTCTGTTTGTTCGTCTGTGTCTGTCTGTCTGTCTGTCTGTCTGTGTCTGTGTCTGTCTGTTTGTCTGTGTCTCTGTGTCTGTCTGTCTAGTATCTGTCTGTTGTCGACTGTCTGTCTGTTCGTCTGTGTCTGCCTGTTCGTCTGTCTGTCTGTTTGTTCGTCTGTGTCTGTCTGTCAGTCTGTCTGTTTGTCTGTGTCTGTGTCTGTCTGTTCGTCTGTGTCTGTCTGTTCGTCTGTGTCTGTCTGTTCGTCTGTCAGTATCTGTCTGTTCGACTGTGTCTGTCTGTTCGTCTGTCTGTCTGTTCGTCTGTGTCTGCCTGTTCGTGTGTCTGTCTGTTTGTTCGTCTGTGTCTGTCTGTCTGTCAGTCTGTCTGTGTCTGTCTGTTTGTCTGTGTCTGTCTGTTTGTCTGTGTCTGCCTGTTCGTCTGTCTGTCTATTCATCTGTCTGTCTGTCCGTGACCGTACTAGTTATAGGTTCCGCACTCACATGAAAACGATTGTTTGCCTGCAAGAAACGTATATGTCTACCACTGCAATTTGTTGCGCGACATTTTGCAGAAGGGTGGGATCGCATACGATATCTTGTCCATTCTTGTTCTGTCATCCACAGAATATGGGTTTGTGGTCGTTTGGTACTTTTGTATTCATGGTTTGTGTTATCGTTAGTAACCTCAAGGTAAGTGATCCTGCTTCTCCAACCCTCCGTCAGTCGTTTACGCAAGCTGTTATTCTGCTTTGCATGTTTTGTATCTACTAACGCACCCTCTTGTTATTCTGCTTTGCATGTTTTGTATCTACTAACGCACCCTCTTGTTATTCTGCTTTGCATGTTTTGTATCTACTAACGCACCCTCTTGTTATTCTGCTTTGCATGTTTTGTATCTACTAACGCACCCTCTTGTTATTCTGCTTTGCATGTTTTTATCTACTAACGCACCCTCTTGTTATTCTGCTTTGCATGTTTTTTTGTTTTCTACTAACGCACCCTCTTGTTATTCTGCTTTGCATGTTTTTTATCTACTACTAACGCACCCTCTTGTTATTCTGCTTTGCATGTTTTTTATCTACTAACGCACCCTCTTGTTATTCTGCTTTGCATGTTTTTTACTATCTACTAACGCACCCTCTTGTTATTCTGCTTTGCATGTTTTTTATCTACTAACGCACCCTCTTGTTATTCTGCTTTGCATGTTTTTTATCTACTAACGCACCCTCTTGTTATTCTGCTTTGCATGTTTTTTATCTACTAACGCACCCTCTTGTTATTCTGCTTTGCATGTTTTTTATCTACTAACGCACCCTCTTGTTATTCTGCTTTGCATGTTTTTTTTTCTACTAACGCACCCTCTTGTTATTCTGCTTTGCATGTTTTTTATCTACTAACGCACCCTCTTGTTATTCTGCTTTGTTTTTTTATTACTAACGCACCCTTTGTTATTCTGCTTGCATGTTTTTTATCTACTAACGCACCCTCTTGTTATTCTGCTTTGCATGTTTTTTATCTACTAACGCACCCTCTTGTTATTCTGCTTTGCATGTTTTTTATCTACTAACGCACCCTCTTGTTATTCTGCTTTGCATGTTTTTTATCTACTAACGCACCCTCTTGTTATTCTGCTTTGCATGTTTTTATCTACTAACGCACCCTCTTGTTATTCTGCTTTGCATGTTTTTATCTACTAACGCACCACCCTCTTGTTATTCTGCTTTGCATGTTTTTTATCTACTAACGCACCCTCTTGTTATTCTGCTTTGCATGTTTTTTATCTACTAACGCACCCTCTTGTTATTCTTTGCTTTTTTATCATGTTTTTATTCTGCTTTGCATGTTTTTTATCTACTAACGCACCCTCCCTCTGCTTTGCATTTTTTATTCTGCTTGTTATTTTCTGCATTGTGTTTTTATCTACTAACGCACCCTCTTGTTATTCTGCTTTGCATGTTTTTATCTACTAACGCACCCTCTTGTTATTCTGCTTTGCATGTTTTTATCTACTAACGCACCCTCTTGTTATTCTGCTTTGCATGTTTTTTATCTACTAACGCACCCTCTTGTTATTCTGCTTTGCATGTTTTTATCTACTAACGCACCCTCTTGTTATTCTGCTTTGCATGTTTTTATCTACTAACGCACCCTCTTGTTATTCTGCTTTGCATGTTTTTATCTATCTACTAACGCACCCTCTTGTTATTCTGCTTTGCATGTTTTTATCTACTAACGCACCCTCTTGTTATTCTGCTTTGCATGTTTTTATCTACTAACGCACCCTCTACTAAACGCACCCTCTTGTTATTCTGCTTTGCATGTTTTTTATCTACTAACGCACCCTCTTGTTATTCTGCTTTGCATGTTTTTTATCTACTAACGCACCCTCTTGTTATTCTGCTTTGCATGTTTTTATCTACTAACGCACCCTCTTGTTATTCTGCTTTGCATGTTTTTTATCTACTAACGCACCCTCTTGTTATTCTGCTTTGCATGTTTTTATCTACTAACGCACCCTCTTGTTATTCTGCTTTGCATGTTTTTTATCTACTAACGCACCCTCTTGTTATTCTGCTTTGCATGTTTTTTATCTACTAACGCACCCTCTTGTTATTCTGCTTTGCATGTTTTTTATCTACTAACGCACCCTCTTGTTATTCTGCTTTGCATGTTTTTATCTACTAACGCACCCTCTTGTTATTCTGCTTTGCATGTTTTTTTGCTATCTACTAACGCACCCTCTTGTTATTCTGCTTTGCATGTTTTTATCTACTACTAACACCCTCTTGTTATTCTGCTTTGCATGTTTTTTATCTACTAACGCACCCTCTTGTTATTCTGCTTTGCATGTTTTTTATCTACTAACGCACCCTCTTGTTATTCTGCTTTGCATGCATGTTTTGTTTCTACTACTAACGCACCCTCTTGTTATTCTGCTTTGCATGTTTTGTATCTACTAACGCACCCTCTTGTTATTCTGCTTTGCATGTTTTTTATCTACTAACGCACCCTCTCTGTTATTCTGCTTTGCATGTTTTTATCTACTAACGCACCCCTCTCTTGTTATTCTGCTTTGCATGTTTTTTATCTACTAACGCACCCTCTTGTTATTCTGCTTTGCATGTTTTTATCTACTAACGCACCCCTCTTGTTATTCTGCTTTGCATGTTTTTATCTACTAACGCACCCTCTTCTGCTTCCTTAGCTGGCTTTGGTTACGCATTACTGGACGTGGTTGACTCATCTCGGGATATGGGGCTCCATTCTTACATTCTACGTGTTTGCAATCGTATTCAATAGCAATATGTGGTATGTATCATTACCGTGTATCGCCTACCCCACCCCCACCCCCACCCCCACCCCTTGCTACTCTTGACCTCTAGTTTCCTTTTCCTTGTGGAACAACACCCCACCCCACCCCCTGTATATGCTGTAGTTCAGTGAAAAGATTACTGAGATTTGTGTGACAAATAAGGATATTTTTTAGAATGTACAATGTATAGCATTCACTGCCCACCTCTCCATCCCCCTGATAGAATTATTTGCGAGCTAAGAAATGGACATTAAGCGACCACGCTGGTCAGCGATCGCTTAAGGGAGTTGTTCGCTTACGAGATGCGCAAAGTACAAAAAGTACAGCGAAGTTGGAGGGTTTTTTTAATCTCCTATTTTCATGACTGTAGGATTAAGTTCCAGACAACTTTCGGTGGTGAAGTTTCGTCGGACATGTTTCGGGTATTTTTCACTCTACTGTCAGAAGGCGTGCCTTGGCTTGGAGTAATAGCACTGGTTGCTATTGCATTGTTACCAGACATGGTGGGAATGATCTTCTGGAGGCACTTTACACCAAGTGAAACACAGAAATCTCAGGTACAATTGTGACGTCACAAACCGATTTTTACCATAATCCTTTGCGCGCCCAAAACAGATACCTAATTAAAATATCGCCACAGAGTCAGAGTTTTGTGAAGCATGTAGGTGTTACCTGCTTTATTTAGGGAACTTGTCGGACAGTTTGTAGATGTGAGTAGTGCTGATTTAGGTTCGCAAAGGATTACTGGGTAAAATGTACCGCCGCCATCTTTCTGCATGATGGATTCTCGCGACGTCATTCATTACTTTAGAAAGGAGAGAGGTCTGGGACGAATATTGAAAATTCGAAATCACGCGATCTCATTGGCTACTTGACAAAGGAGAGAAGCTGGTTCCTTTTCTTTCAAACTCATCTGTGCCACAGGAAGCCCAACAATCTGGGGCTTTTTGAAAAATAAGCGTCATTCTTCTGTATGGGCTTCCTGTGGTAGAGCTGTGCTGTGCTGCGTTTGCTGTGCTATAAAGGGCAACGACAAGCCTGGAATGTTTCAAGTAAAGGTGACGACGACGCACGGTGCATGTAGCATTGCATGCAATATTGCAGACATGCACGATTTTGGCGTGTGTCGACCTCTGCAAGATGTTGCGCACATTAATTGTTGCAGAAGTACGAATCGCACTGTACTTCAATAAGTTTGCTCACAACAATTGCAAAGCTGCACACAAGCTCCAATCATATTACCAGCAATAGTGCGCGCAATGTGGCACCGTGTAGACACATTGCGCGGTTTTCCGTTTGAACAAATCTACTAGAGAAAAAATCCGAATTATTTTCTGAAACAGATGAACAAAAATTACAACTTGCTACTGTAGAAATCCTTCGAACAAAATACAGAAGCTAATTTATTGAGTTGAGTGGTTACTCCTATTCAACTACTCTCCAGTTTTGCTTTTATTTATTACTTCATTTTAAGCCAGTTACCAGACCTCCTCTTGTTCTAAAGTAGTGAAATGCATGATGGGAAGTTATTGCTGGTCAATATAACGGGAGGGGCATGCATAGCTACCTACCTCCCCCACCCCTCCCCCCAGAAAATCGACTTCTCCAGTAGTATGTTTGAGATCAATCAAGGAAGTCAGTGCAGGCGTTTTGTGTGATGATGTTTTCACGTTAAGTGTTTTGTTGTTTTTGTTGTTGGTAACGACTCGGTGACATGACACTCCTCTAGACTTGGTACCTGGCGGTGGAACTGGTACTGTGGCTTTAGGAGCAGACACACGGTGTGTTTTGCCCTGCAATTTGTTACACGCGATGTTGCAGAAGTAGCATCGCCATGTACTTCAATAAGCTTGGTTACAACAATACACCACTTCACGGCTCTGTTCGGTAACCACGAACAATGGATCCAAGTCGATCAGACCCGTTTTCGTATGAGTGGGAAGTAGTTACGGTACGGTTCGTGCGGTGCGGTGCGGTGACCGTGTCCAAGCATTCTGATTGGTTGAACAATTATTTTGCGCGCCGTGATTGGTTGAATACTTCGATTCCGTACCGTGACCGTAACTCCGTGCCGTAGGTTTCCCACTCATACGAAAACAACTCTAGCTGTAGTTTTCATACATTGACTGTATGTTATCAATGCCAATCTCTACTTGGGACCACTGTTCGTGGTTACTGAGCAGAACCACCGTGAAGTAGTCTGTTACAGAGGTGGAAACAAGCTGCAATCATTGCCAGCGATATTGCGCGCAGTGTCATACCGAGTGTCTGTACATTCAGGTAGGCCTGGCTTACAATTGTGCAGTTAGTAGTAAGCACACTGAAGCACAATATCGTACATGTTGTGAAACACGTACAAACACTAGCTCCAGTGCCACAGTTCAATTGCTGGGCTTATTTCACCAGTGAAATCCAGGCTTGTTTGGATCCTACAAACCAGTGCTGTCCAGAGCTACCAAGTCTGGATAAAGACCAAACACACACTAATGCCGTACTCGCTAAACACTGAAGCAGAAACTGCGAGCCTTTGGCAATATAACTAAGCTGTTTCCAGGATGCTCACAAAAACCTAAAATTGATTGAAATTTAAAATTTAACTTGAATTGATTAATGTTAATCAGTTTAAATGACGTTAAGTTGCCGTTTTTCTGTCGTTTGTGGGACGAAGGAGCCAACGTTTTGACTTTGAGTTTTGTAACTTCTATTGCCCATTACAAAAAAGAGCAGGGGACTGGGAGTGAGTTTATTAGAATTAATGTAATTACGAAATTAAGTTTATGACATGAAATAACATGTTGAAATTATCATATGTGCAAAGTTTGATGTGATTTGAGTAAATTCTGTCGGAATTATAAACTTTTGAAATTTTGAAATTTTACAGTGAATGTATGGTTTGGGTAGACAACGTAAAAAAATAGAGAGTTTGTATGGGAAAATGTACATCTTTGATGCCCTCTAGCATCGTCAATATTAAGCCAAAGTTCACCAAATTTTCCAGATTAGCTAAGTTTGGTCTGCTCTCTCAGAAAATGATGCCCACTTTTGCTAGTTTCTTATTGAATTAGTTTTACGGACTTGGTCCCAGTCCCCTGCTCTTTTTTATAATGGCCAATTCCTTCATAACCACAAGTAACTAAATATAGTATGCAACGTCTCTAAAATCTAAAATAATTATTAAGATAAGAGCGCAATTACTAATACAATGCCGGGTATTTTGAATAACATTGCCATAAATTATTTTAAGATGTAACTTATTATACATAATTATATAAAGTGGTATATAAAACCCAACATTAATTAATTAATTACTATAATTTATTTTAATTATAATGCTTTTAAAGATTATTTAATTTTTAACTAAAGCAATGCTGTTGAGTTATGTTTCTTCATAAGAACCTCTAAAGATAACCGAGTGACGTAATCGTAGGTAAATATGCTGAATAATTGATAATCTACTTGAAAAGTTTAAACGCTCTCCTGTTTTTATTATCTCGCGTTTCTCCGTTCTTTTTTCGTTTCTTTCCTTGCGTTCTTCCATTCCGTGTTCATTCCATCCTTCCATTCTTGCTTCTTTCCTTCCTTCTTTCTTTCCTTCCATTCTTGCTTGCTTCTTTCCTTCCTTCTTTCCTTTCTTCCATTCTTGCTTCCTTCTTTCCTTCCTTCTTTCCTTCCTTCCATTCTTGCTTTCTTCTTGTCTTCCTTCTTTCCTTCCACTCTTGCTTGCTTCCTTTTTTCCTTCTTTCCTTCCTTCTTTCCTTCCTTCCTTCTTGCCTTCCTTCCTTCCTTCCATCCTTCCTTGCTTCCTTCCATCCTTACATTCTTCCCATAAACATAAACCCCTTTCTTCGTACAGTTTCTCTTGTTTTATTTGTGCTTTCCCTTTCCTCCTTTCTCATTTATTCATTTCCCTTTTTCTTCCGTTTCCTTTTCGCTTTTCCCTCATGCTCAGTCTTCTTTCCTCGCAGCTTACTCCCGTTCTACCAGGCGGTCCAGTTAGGCTTGTTGGCTCTGTGGACCCAGGAGAGGCGTGGTCGGGAACAGCCCGTTCTAGTATGACCACAGTCTCGAGTAATACCAATTCATGGAGAAGAAATGAGCCACATAATGAAGCTTGGACTTAAAAATCCGCTCTTTTAAAAGTCTCTTAGTCTGTAATAGCGGCGGCCATCTTGATGACGTCATAATCCAACATGACCGCCATTGGTATATTTGACAGATATCTGTGTCGTTCGTGTGACGTCATCCTATTTGCAAACTGCAGTTGTAGTGTTTATTACACAATGTACTCGAATCACTATGTCAATAACGTACGCAGTATAATTATTTAACGTATTTACCTCATTAGCTGTCCAACTATGGTTATTGTAACTATGGTTTGAAATACTAAAGTAATGTTAATTAAGGGTGCAGTACACCTGAAATAGTGTTGCCTTTGGTAACAGTAGTGGTTTCTTTATTAATATAGTTATTTTATAATTTAGGGCGTACTATGTAGTTTGTTTTTAAAAAGGTAGTATAAATTAAAGGTGCAGTACACCTGAACTAGTGTTGTCCTTGGTAACAGTAGTGGTTTCTTTATTAATATAGTTATTTTATAATTTAGGGCGCGTACTATGTAGTTTGTTTTTTAAAAGGTAGTATAAATTAAGGGTGTAGTACACCTAAACTAGTGTTGCCCTTGGTAACAGTAGTGTTTTCTTTATTAATATAGTTATTTTATAATTTAGGGCGTACTATGTAGTTTGTTTTTAAAAAGGTAGTATAAATTAAAGGTGCAGTACACCTGAACTAGTGTTGTCCTTGGTAACAGTAGTGGTTTCTTTATTAATATAGTTATTTTATAATTTAGGGCGTACTATGTAGTTTGTTTTTTAAAAGGTAGTATAAATTAAGGGTGTAGTACACCTAAACTGGTGTTGCCCTTGGTAACAGTAGTGGTTTCTTTATTAATATAGTTATTTTATAATTTAGGGCGTACTATGTAGTTTGTTTTTTAAAAGGTAGTATAAATTAAGGGTGTAGTACACCTAAACTAGTGTTGCCCTTGGTAACAGTAGTGGTTTCTTTATTAATATAGTTATTTTATAATTTAGGACGTACTATGTAGTTTGTTTTTAAAAAGGTAGTATAAATTAAGGGTGCAGTACACCTAAACTAGTGTTGCCCTTGGTAACAGTAGTGGTTTCTTTATTAATATAGTTATTTTATAATTTAGGACGTACTATGTAGTTTGTTTTTAAAAAGGTAGTATAAATTAAGGGTGCAGTACACCTCCCGTTGCCCTGGGATACATGAGGTTCTTCCAATTACAATGTAGTAATCAATATAGCACGTCTATAGCACTATCCACTGCACATGAATAAAGGCACTAATAGAAACTAAAATTATTACACATTTTAAAACATAAATGTCATACTGTCTTGCGGGAATCATAGCACTGAAAATCTTGTATGTACAATACCAAGAGACCATAATCTATATCATATAATAATAATATAATAATAATAATATATAATAATAATATAATAATATTTATATAATAATAATAATAATAATAATATAATAATATTTATATAATAATACAGCCCTTTTCAAAAAACCTGTAAATCAAGTATATCAGTATATCCATATATCGGGTGCATTATGGGTAATTGAAAAAGTGTCCTAAATGATGTTTCACGCAAGCAACATTGGTGAAACTCTAGAATGTTATGTGTTTTAGTCTCTAGTTTGTTGTTTGTAAGTCTGCTGCATATTTTGTGGAAAAACTCTATAATAGTATTACCTATAATGCACCCGATATATGGATATACTGGATATACTGGATGTACAGAATTTTTGCAATCGGCTGTAATAATATTATAATAATAATATAATAATAATAATATAATAATAATAATAATATAATCTGTATCATATTCTCTTGACAGTACTTATAGCCTTTGTTTCGATGGCTTTATTCACACTTCAAGTACTGGTTGTACTTCCCCTTGTGTGCTGCATGAAACCGTTTGAATAGATTGAATGGGATATGTGATGCGGCATACATGCACTGCATGGTATAACTTGGGGATTCGGGCAACAAAGTAAAGTCCGTCTCAAAGAGAGCCATTTGGATATTTTCCAAGCTCATCCTGGTCGAAACGAACTCTGTCGTTCTCATTCCGTTTGACTTTCTTCTCTTTGTTGTGAGCCGCGTAGTTTATAAACGGCATGGGAACTAGATTATTACTCGGGCTGCTTGTTGCATGAAAACTTGTTTATTACTCGGGCTGCTTGCCGAGATTCCTTTCTAGCAAGAAAGTACTGACGACCAAAACCTCAAGCAATAGATTGTAGCTGGCCTGTATTCTCTTCTCTTTATTTCTCTCCACTCTTCACCCCATAACCACCTAATATCTTTTCTCACTACCAAGGAAACCAAAGCCGCTGAGTCACGTGATTACAGTATGAGACGATCAAGACTAACTCTTAGCGGCACAGAGTTTAACAATGTGGTTTGTCCAGGACAGGCGGAGTAAGTTCCAATGACGTCATTACTCCACGTGATTCCTAACACGTGTATAACACGTGACCATGACGCGTTACAGTGCTCGAAGTACTGAACCTCGCTTTCCTTTTCCCAGCCTTGTTGTTTGCATGGCCATTAAACTACCATCACTGCACTCCCTCTTGACGATAACACTATACTTTCTGCTTTTAACTGCTATTTCTGTCTGTCTGACTGTCGCTGGATACTCTGTGGATGGTGTGAGTCTGAGGTGGTTGTTCTCATGAAGGAAAACGTCTTGTTTTTCTTGCAGCTCTCACTTGTGCTTGGTTGTGCATCTGAATTCTGTTTCGTTGTATATTAAAAGGATTAAACTCTTGTAAGCGGTTACGTTCGCTCGTTCAATCTTTGTTTGTCTGTTTGTTTGTGTAACTAATATGTCTGTCCTGTTTGATTGTTCGTTCGTTGTTTTGTTTGCTTATTTGCTAATATGTTTGTTCTTTCAACCGTGTGATTGTTTGTTTGTTCGTCAAGCGTTAATCTTTGTTTGTTTGTTTACTCTGAGCTGCTCTGATTTCTGTTGCTAAACAACCACCAACAACAGCAGTCCTCGAGTAAGCATCCTGAATTCCCTGATGAATTCAGAAACTCCACAATTCCATTGAATAACAGTTTGACATTCTCGTCGTACTTGTAGAGTGCTTTATACAGTCATCCACCATTGTACCTAACCTTACAATTCCCATTTCTTCATTCTAGGTTGTAGACCACAACTCGATAAACACAAAGCTATAACCGTGTCAGCACGATGTATAGACACAAGCACAAATCACAACTGCAAAACTGTAAAATAAGATCACTTCAGCATTAATCATTACCTCGCCGATGTTGGCTGAGAGGAGCACTGCACACCTTAATAGGCTTTGCGAAAGAATTCTATAGGATTTGAAGACGACATAATTGTCCCCACTTGTACCTGATAGGCTCAATTCTAATACTGCACTTATGGACATAAACCTTGTGTATTTGCTGGCCTTAGTGAAGGACAGTAGGAACACGAGCCTAAAACTGTACATGTAGAAGCACGTGGTCTGCCAGCTGATAAGGTTAACTTTGCATCTGCACGTATTAATCTTTTTACTTAGATAGGGTCAATGCACATCACTGATATTAGTGTTTATAGAAATTAATCATGTGCATATTATTATAATTAGACGTGTAGATTATAAATAGAGGATATATATAATATGGCTATTAGTGGCCATACGCATTGCGTGCATACAGCATTCTTTTTTCTTTAACGGTACAAGCATAAGAGATTGTGTTATGTGAAAACAGGCCTGACGCAAGCACAAAAGAATCTGATCCTTGTACTTGGATTAGGCTCGTTTTCACAGAGAGGTATCTTGTGCTTGCGCTCGTGCTTGCGTCGCTAGTAAAACCCAGGTTTCGTACCGCGCAGAACACCACATTTTCAATATTCTAGATTTCGTACTTTCATACTATGATTAGAAAATTCGCGAAACGCGCGTACTTCTTCGCGTGTTTATCTATAATACGTTCGATTCTATTGATATTAAGATAATGCATAGTCGATGTGTCGTGCTTACGTCATGGTCTATATAAATGTGATTGGTCAAAGGAGAACTGATCTCTTGCGATTGGTTGAGTGAGGAAGCCAATGTAGTGTTCCATACCATGACGTAGCACGATACGTCACATCAAAAACCTGTTCAACCAGTTTGGTACTTTGTCAATGTTCTTTTTACGAAATGAATAATGGTCGCGCCATAATACGTGGATTGGGGTCTAGTTTAACTATGGGATGTAGTAATTCTACTTTTAATAGTTAATAAAATGTAGTCTTTAACTATTGTAACACTGCACAACACTTTATAAGAGACGACATCTATAATATGTAGATTCAAATGCAACTTTCAAACGACGCAGGCAAAAGGACTCGAGCGTACGCAAAGCACGATGGGAAGGCTGATTTGATAATATTACGTCATAACACTTCTGATATATGTTTGCAAATAAATTTCTATTAATGAACACGTGGTTGGGAGACGGACGAAAATTGGAGGCCCCATTCTCGTATCCAGAACTCCCTGGTCAGACACAAACCGGATGTATATTATTACATTGCGCAGTCTGACTAAGCCGGCCGGGCCTCTGATTTTCTTCGGGGTCCTGGTAACGAGGGAAAACAAAATATTACCCATGCTCCCTTTCGGCCTTGCATGGAGACTTTTTCACTGACGTCATTTATTTGAAAACCCGCTGTACATATGTAACGCATTGCTTTTGTTTCTCGCTGTTTTTCACTCGGTTGTTGGTCTAGCGGTGTTCAAGTCTAAATATCTTGATTATTTCGTATCTTAATGTTATTTGTTTTAACAATTTTCGCTTTAGTTCAAACCGAAAGGAGCCAAGACAGTAGCAAAGGGACACGACAACCCTCTTGTTAGTCATATACACCTGTAGTCAGTGTAGTATATCACGGCACTTTACGAACTCTAGCTCGATGTCTCTGTGCTAATCTGTCTTTCTTTCCTTTAGTTCGTTCGACAAAACAAAAATAACAAACCTTCAACCGAGGAGACCGATCAGGATATTGTTAGTTGACTTGTAGGTTTCTCTTCAAGAATTTATTTTGAGGCCGGGGGAGGGAAGGGTTGGGCGATGCCATTTCCTGGAAATGTCAAGAGCAGTAAATTTCATGTGAATGCCGCTGACCAGTAAATGCTTTACGTAAGCAGCTGGTCAGCGGCATTCACATGAAATTTACTGCTCTTGACATTTCCCTACGAAGGTATTTTTGGGTCCAGTTTCCCAAAAGCGCAACCGTCACCAAACACCACAGGTAGCCCACAAATCAGGCGATCACTGCTCATTGCGTTGTTTTAACATTGTAGGTTAACGATCACAAGATCAAGAAAAACTCGGTTAATCATCGTATAAGGGATTTAGCCAGTCAAAAGACGGTAGACTCCATGGTTTTAACGGACTGCGGTGACACTGGTAGTACCATAGCACTCACAAGTAAATCAGTTTAATGGTGACGCAACTAAATTCATAATTTATTTAAACATTAGACACAATTTAAATAGTAAACGGAAGATGTAGGGTGCTAGACGGCCGAGTGGAACCTGGGCACGAGAGTTCTCCCCAGACTTCACAACCGACTCTCGTCGCGCGGTTACTAGGGAAGACGCGACATCTTCTTTAATTGACCAATCTTAAAAATACATAAAATTAAACTTAGCCTCGCATTCAGGAGTAGTTTGTTTTGTTATTCTAATTTTTCCTTTTGTTTTGTATCTTGGAAGTGAGGCTAAGCTGAATTTCAAGTATTTTTAAGATTGGTCAACTAAGCGAGCTTGAAACTCAAGTTGGGTTTCCTGTGGTCTCGAGTCATGATTAGGACATTTTATATCAGCACATTCACGAAATCATTGCGAGAAAATGTTAATGCTGGAGTAACTTGCGTTACGCGTTGTGTGACGAGAGTGCGTGACGTAGTGAATGCGCATCGATAAGCGCAGAGCCAATCAGATCCACCGTATAGAAAAAGATGGCGGCTGTACATTTTATCACAATCCTTTGCGAACCTTAATCAGTACTACTGTCACTGTACAGTACAAGATGGCGGCTGTACATTTTACCACAATCCTTTGCGAACCTTAATCAGTACTACTGTCACTGTACAGTACAAGATGGCGGCTGTACATTTTACCACAATCCTTTGCGAACCTTAATCAGTACTACTGTCACTGTACAGTACAAGATGGCGGCTGTACATTTTACCACAATCCTTTGCGAACCTTAATCAGTACTACTGTCACTGTACAGTACAAGATGGCGGCTGTACATTTTACCACAATCCTTTGCGAACCTTAATCAGTACTACTGTCACTGTACAGTACAAGATGGCGGCTGTACATTTTACCACAATCCTTTGCGAACCTTAATCAGTACTACTTTCATCTACAAACTATCTGACCGGCTTCAGGATCCCTGACACATTCACATACAACGTCATTATACCCTAATACTCCATTTTCGAGTTGTGAAGCGATGACCGCTGTCCTTGACAAAAGACGCATTTGCTCAGGCTTAGCCTCATTCAGTGTAAATTATTCACAAATACCGACGAGAACGCGAAAAAGTGTTGACATTCAACAATAGAAACCATTTTTAATTGCACGGGTTATTCTCTGGATTGAGGCTAAGCCTGAGCAAACGCGTCTTTTGTCAAGGAGTACAGCGGTGTTTAAACAACTCGAAACTGGAGTATTGTGACGTTTTCAAAATTCTTGGTTCTGAAAGTTTCTACGACATATCGTGGTTTATGCGCGCAAAGGAGTGCGGTACAACCTACTGATTCGCCATCTTTTTTTGTACGGTGCATTCAAATCCAGACGTGACACTACAAACGTGCGCGTTGCGTGACATGCTAAAAGTCACGTGTAAGAATAGAAACGTAACGCGTAACGACAGCATCTTGCAAGGCATATAGGTGTTTCTGAAAGGCCAAAAATACCGATAATTTATCATCTTATATATACATCATTTTCTATTTTTTTTGTAAAAACGGGTCAGTTTTTTAATATTTACAATAAAAATTTACTTGCGCTCAGCTTGAGTTCCACCCACCCCTACTGAGGAGAAAAATTGATACAAATTGCCAATGTGTTCCATGGGTGGATGGAGCTCAAGTGTCACGCAACCTTACCGCATGTTTGCAGAGCAAACCACAAAACATACGTCACAGGATAAAACGCCCACTCGATCTCCAAACCTTAATATATTTTTACAAATTCATTGGAAATTTTCCTTCTATGGTTTTGTGCATTTCCAAAGAATTTCCGAGGTTTGAAGAGAGCGCGTACATGTGTTATTAAATAGAATACAAGCATGGCACTACTACCAGTCAGGGCGTCAAAACGATACAGTTACTGCACGTGAGTTGTACAAAATATTTTGTCGCCCAGATGGGAAGTGACCGTGCCACGTCACGCAAGCCATAATATTAGCAAATTGAATTCTAATAAAACTCAAAGCACTTCACTGAATTACTTTTAAAAAGACTATTCTGTTTAGAAATGTGCAGAGAAAGAGATGACACTAAAGCCTACCTGTACCCCCAGGGGATAGGGCCGGGGATAACCTACTCAATTTAAATGAATTGATGCCAGGCCTGTCACCCAACCTGTACCCGACCACGCCCTTTTCCTCTTTCGCACCCATCAGGGTATTAACCATGGTCGAACCTCACGTCAGAGCAATTTTATTTTACTAGGAAGCACAGGCAGCCCAACTATTCCTTGCCATTACGCGCGCATCTTTTTGACGGGCTACCTGTGGTAGAATGCACGGCATATTATGTTATATTGGGCTCCCTGTGGTGTTACGCACGGATTCGCCAATATTTGCCAATTTCTCACAATACGCTATTGAACGTAAACGCAGGTGACTCTGTGTGTAGAAACACAGGAAGCCTAAAACTTTAAAATAATGTGCTCTACCACAGGAACCCCATCAAAACAATAAATTGGGTTGCCTGTGTAGGAAGCAGTTGAGCTTCACTCAGAGAGACTGCGCTCTAGTACCGGGGTCCGGAAGCGAGATCAGGAAGATTATTGAATGACTGAACTAAGGCCATCAACAAAATAAAGGTTTACAAACACTTTTATTTCATGGATTTGTCTAACGTATAGATTAATTTCGTTAATTTATTTATTCATTTCGTAATCCAATTCCAGCAATCTGCATACGCACATCTGGTCATTTCAGCTTTAGAAACGAAAATCACGCAATATATCATTGACTTAGTCCTCAGAGATGTCACGCCATCATCATGATTTACCAATGCAGCTATATCTTGCACTGAACAAAGTATATGTCAACTAAAACTGCCTACGTTTAGTTGAGCTCTGTCAAGCAACATATCACATCACTATGCAGTACAAGAAAGAGGGGTAAAACAATCTTGTTCGTAGCCATTTTAATTAAGCTGCGGCCGTCGCGCCTGCTGAGTCACGCCCCTTAAAATGATTGTCGAGTTCTGATTTTCTACAAATCACAGGTCAACACAAAATCCGTACAAAAATCATCCTTCATTCTCTGCTTCAGGTTAAACTCACCCAACTGCTCATTTCCGCATCATTGCAGCGTCAGAGTGATTTCTCCACAAAGGATGTTATTTTGTTCTTGATCTTTGAGTTCAGCCTTTACAGTAACTTTACCCTTAGGAAACGTCGAACCGATCGATTGTACTACCACCATCTCCACTTCCTGTCCGCTCTTCAGCGGGCACGTCAGCCCGTGTCCCGTACACCCATCTGGATTAGGGAGAGGCAGGGGTACAGGGATGATCCCAAAGATGGCGTACACATAGATCTTGGAGCTTGTTACCTGCTCGCTTGGTGTGAAGGCGATCGTTACGGTGGCGTTTACTCCGCGTTTGATGACACAAGGGTCTTGTGAACACGGTGTAACGTCGACGAAAATAATTTTTCCAACTTTGGAGCCACAATCCTTGAACGTTATTTTCATTGCCAGACTTGGATCGATGATGTAATAAAAGACCAAAACCATAGCGACGAATAATAGCGACTTCATTTTGGAAAAGTTCAGCTTGCAGTTAGGTAGAATATGCAACAGTAGCGCGTAGTTATTGATGCAATGATAACATCATATGACGGTCATGCGTTTGTGGGTACCCTGTGTTTTGTAATAACGAGGAGGACTACGTAGAGGAACAAGAAGAACAAGGTAGTTTAATTGTAGCAACGGTGTCGATCCACGCCCACTGCGATGTGACTCACCCAGCTTAGTTGATTCAGTTATAAAACCAATATGACTGATAAGGTTAAGACTGACCGCTTTAGTGTAGCTAGAAGCTCCCTATGCAACACCGCAGGCTGAATTCCACTTATAATACAGTATTTTTCGTTGTCATATCGGTCAATTTTTTTACTTCTAATTCCACTTCCAATTCCAATTCCAATTCCTACTCCAACTCCACTTCCACTTCCACTTCCACTTCCAATTCCAATTCCAATTCCAATTCCAATTCCAATTCCAATTCCAATTCCAATTCCAATTCCAATTCCAATTCCAATTCCAATTCCAATTCCAATTCCAATTCCAATTCCAATTCCAATTCCAATTCCAATTCCAATTCCAACTCCAATTCCAATTCCAACTCTGCTTCCAACTCCGCTTCCAATTCCACTTCCACTTCCAATTCCAATTCCAATCCCAACTCCACTTCCACTTCCACTTCCACTTCCACTTCTAACTCCACTTCTAATTCCACTTCCACTTCCAATTCCAACTCCACTTCCACTTCCACTTCCACTTCTAACTCCACTTCTAATTCCACTTCCAATACCAATTCCAACTCCACTTCCACTTCCACTTCCACTGGCCACTTCCACTGGCCACTTCCAATTCCAACTCCAATTCCAATTCCAACTCCAATTCCAATTCCAATTCCACTTCCAATTCCAACTCCAATTCCACTTCCAATTCTAACTCTAATAAAATGATCACAATTCTCAGTTAAAAGGAATTCAAAGTTTATTTTATCCATCAACGATTACATGACAAATGCAAAAATATATTAGTAAACTTATTAATTATGACATAAACTAATGACCATACAAACTTACAAAGCTACAAAAATAATTTATTATTTAAATTATTTATTTTGTTATTTTGTTTATTAATAGCAAAATATTCAAAAGCTAATTACAAACTGACTATGAATGTTATTTGATTCTAAAATTGTATTATGAAATTATATTAGTTTTGACTCGGTCCCAGTCCCAGTGCGCGGTGCTTAACATCCGCTGTCCATATAAGCCTGGACAACACTCTCTGTCATACCCGTACTCATAAACGGTAGAATCTGGACGGCTGTCCAACCCATGCGTTTGAACAGACAGATATTTCCCTGTTCATTTGGCGTCAGCTCGGGTGGTGGACAATTGTTCAGGAAATACTCGATCTGTTCGACTGTCAACGACATCCTGCTGGCAATTGCAGCCTTTGTAAACCCATCACTCTCATGACTGTAAAACAATACAAGAGATTATTAGTTTGTGATTGGTTTACCCGTTAGATTGTGGTCCATAATTCCGAGTATGGACTGGCAAAATAAATCAAGAACATTTTAAAACAGTCAGAAAGACCGTTAGATGCATGCCCGAAAGGGGGAGGGGGAGGGGTACTCCCATATATGGACTATACGGGGACGTGCCGCTCAACAGCTAGGGTATGGTTTTTGTCTCTCTGACTCTGGAACAAGGTATACAAATCACTCTTTCTGTCTGGAACAGGGGCATATTTTACGTTCAGTTTGGCTCTGGAAATAATACTCTGAAACAGAGTATATTTTTATTGCTTCTAGTCTGGAACAGGGTACCTATTTTGGGCATTTTGGCTGGAACAGGGTCGCAAAATCATCTTTTTTTTTGTCTGGAACAGGTCCAGTGTCTCAGAGACTCAGCGGCACACCCCCGTCCTAAATTTAAGGGAATACCCCCCCCCCCCCCCCCCCCCCCCCGGGGATGCATGGGTTTCTTGTTTTCTTCCTTTGACAGTTAATCCACAAAGAAATATATTTTCTATAACTTAGTAAAGTTTATCAATGAAATAAATAATACATATATCGTGACTCACAGCTCATCTGTCACGTGATTAACATGTTTTATAATAACACTATCGGTCTACCTACCGGCAAGCCTCCTTCTTCTTGTCTGGATTATTCAATACGCAGTCAATATTGTATCCATCAGCCTTGGACATGTTGGTGATAGTTGCTCTGAGATTATCAAAGTTCGTGTAGGGAGTACCATTATCATCAATAATGCAGTTATCGCCATTCGCACCAAACGCGTTGACTCCTTCGGTGTACAGACTTGCCAAGGAGTTGGTGCCATTTTTGCACTGTTCCGACACGTAGTTAAGAAGCCTTCCTTTAGCCACATAACACTTCAGAAGAAACTTGATGCTTGTCAGACCTGTGTTGAGATCTACCATCAAACTGCGTGTCCTCGTAGCGTCCGACACACTCCCATTGATCTGTAGTAGAAAGGTTCCAATACTATCTATAGCGGAAGTGATGTCTGCAGTCTGTGTGGCTGACCCTTCGGCCAGGAGTTTGATGTCACTCAACGACTGCTGAAAGCTGGCGTTGACTACTTGGTCGGTGATGAAGCTCCACCCCTAAGAAAGGTTGATTGAATTAAAATTAATGAGCAGGCAGTTTTTTTGCAGTTGTTGCGTAATTTTGAAGATTTAAACTTTGAGGAAAAACCAAATATGGAATATATCATGAATAATGTCTAACGATCGATCGCGAGAGGAAGACTGGGTTTGAATCACGACCGCAAAACATCTATGGATTGATAGACGCGGTAAAATCAAACATGGCGTGCAGCGTACCAGAAGCTAATCAAGCAAAAGTTATATCTGACCGAATATTCTGTTCCCGGAGTAAAACACGCTCTAGAATCTCTAGAGTACACTTGATAGATGGTTTGCCATTCTCGTACCCAGAGCCCTAGATTCGTCCCAGTGATGAGAGGGATCTGGGTACGAGAATGGATGGCTTGCGGTCGTCATTCGAACCTAGTCTTCCACTCGTTTGGATAAATGACAGAATCGTGTTCAAATATTACTTACAGTTGTGTTCAAATAGTTGTAATAATCGGTTACGTTCGTCTTGACTTCATTCATGTCCTTTTCCATTACTTTAATCTCGCTCAGTGAATCAGCGACCCTCTTAGCCGTGTCTCGACACTGTTTTACTTGCAGGATAGTTGCATAGATCGCGAATCCTGCATTAAAAGTAATAAAAGTACTGAATAAGCAAGTATAGAACGAGCGGGGAACATGCACTCCCACAGAAAAGTGAGTGAGAAATGTTAAATAGTAATGACAAAAACGTACTAGAATCTCGACCATATGGGCGTGGCAACCAATATTTTACCGCTACTAAGGTTCTAATTCTCAATATTTTACCGCTACTAAGGTTCTAATTCTCAATATTTTACCGCTACTAAGGTTCTAATTCTCAATATTTTACCGCTACTAAGGTTCTAATTCTCAATATTTTACCGCTACTAAGGTTCTAATTCTCAATATTTTACCGCTACTAAGGTTCTAATTCTCAATATTTTACCGCTACTAAGGTTCTAATTCTCAATATTTTACCGCTACTAAGGTTCTAATTCTCAATATTTTACCGCTACTAAGGTTCTAATTCTCAATATTTTTACCGGTACTAAGGTTCTAATTCTCAATATTTTACCGCTACTAAGGTTCTAATTCTCAATATTTTACCGCTACTAAGGTTCTAATTCTCAATATTTTACCGCTACTAAGGTTCTAATTCTCAATATTTTACCGCTACTAAGGTTCTAATTCTCAATATTTTACCGCTACTAAGGTTCTAATTCTCAATATTTTTACCGGTACTAAGGTTCTAATTCTCAATATTTTACCGCTACTAAGGTTCTAATTCTCAATATTTTACCGCTACTAAGGTTCTAATTCTCAATATTTTACCGCTACTAAGGTTCTAATTCTCAATATTTTACCGCTACTAAGGTTCTAATTCTCAATATTTTCACCACTGGAATAATCAACACAGGGATCCCAACGAGATGTTCAAAGTCTTACCTGCTGTCATAGCAGTAGATACGATATTCAGTCCATTCATAAATGTAGCGAGTTTTCCTCCGGCGAACTTTGCGTTTACTTTCGAGGCCGCAGTGTCCTTGACGAAGGCGTTAATGCCGACGTCATTGAGTCCTATGATCTGTGCAGCTTTGGTGTGACGGGCGTTGACCAATTGATTGTACGAGTCACCGGTACCGAGCTGGTTAATCATCTAAACAAATCATCACGGAAAACTAGAGTTAATTTGAGTCTTGATCAACATAGCAGAATCCTATCCCCCCAGTTGGGGGGATAGGGGGGGGGGGGGGGTACTCCGGGAGCTGTGCAAATAACGCTCCCCCAGTTTCAAAATATATTGTAAAGTGTTGTTTCTACGGCGTACCTTGTTCAATTGGTTTGCCTTGTAGTATTGAAAAGCTACCATACTGACTCCCATCAGTCCATATCCCATAAACGGTGCCAGCCCAAGCATTGCTGTGTTAAAGGTATCCAAGTAGGATTTGAATTGGACGTCGACGTCTTTATAGCTCATTGCGATTACTGATTGGTTCTTAGCTTTTAGTTGTGTCTAAAGACAAGACTAGAAATTGATCAGTGTTGAACCTACCTGACGATGTATCAATCAACCTCTGTTCCTTTCCACCCAACCAATTGATCTAAGTTTCATCCATCCATCCATCCATCCATCCATCCATCCATCCATCCATCCATCCATCCATCCATCCATCCATCCATCCATCCATCCATCCATCCATCCATCCATCCATCCATCCATCCATCCATCCATCCATCCATCCATCCATCCATCCATCCATCCATCCATCCATCCATTCATCCATCCATCCATCCATTCAACTAATCAACTATCCATCCGCCCTTCCTTCCCTCTCTCCCTCCCTCCCTCCATCCATATATCCGTCTGTCCTTACCTCTCTCTATCCGATACATCCATCCACCCATCCATCCATCCATCCATTGAACAATCAACCATCCATCAGTCCTTCCCTCCCCCCTCCCTCCCTCCCCGGCTCCCTCCCTCCACCCTAGCTTCCATCCCTCCATCCATCCATCCACCCATCCATCCATCCATCCATCCATCCATCCATCCACCCATCCATTCAATAATGAAATTATTACCTCGATGTCAGACCATTTGTTGTTCATTTCTTTTATTATCGCCGGAGTAAGAATCTCTACGAGTTCCGTTTCATATTCACCGATTCTTTTCAACTCAGTCCACATTTCGATGAGCTTGTAATTTGCTTGAATGATATCCTCTTTACGGTTGACAGCTATTGAACAGTAAATTAGACGATAATAAATAACAGAGAAGAACAAAAATGTGAAAGGAGATGGGATGTGATGCGATGAGTGAAAAGAAGAGAAGAGAGAAAATGAGAAAGCGAAAAGAGAGAAGAGAAGAGAAGAGATACGATGGAATGAAACTGATGAGAAGCGAAAAGAAGAGATTATATGAAACGAGGAGAGAAGAGAAGACTGAGATGAAATTAGATGAGATGAGATGCAAAAAGGAAAAAAAAGACATATAAAAGAGGGCCAAACACAACACAACACAAGAAAACTCGAAGAAGAAAATGAAACAAAGAAGGTAACAATGCAAATGGAAAGGAAGGGAAAGTGGTTTACCTTTCAAAGAATAGGCATCGGTTTCTTGGCTGAGAGGGCCTAGCCTGTCCTGGATTGTCTTGAATTCGTCCCTGTCCGTACACGCTTGCGGGAAGTTGCCGCAGCATCCAGCGATTTTGTTGTAAATTTCAAGACCAAGACTTGCAATGGAAATAGACAACTGGACCGCCAAAACTACCACTGCAAGACTCCCTGTAATAAAGACAACATCACGTCAAAACAAAGAAAGCGGTAATTGACCCTGAAACAGGGTAGGAAAGTTAGATATGAACATCGACCTTCTCAACCTTCACAGACCTTGTAGATGTACAGCTTGTCCAACGACAGCACTAGCTAATTTACAACATATATTTCTGCATGAAATACTTTCTAATTGGGCTACCTGTGGTGAAGACGAATCAGTTGCCGATGTAAACTCTGGTCTTCAAAATCATGAAAATATCGGTGCAAACTCAACCGTGAGACTTTGATTACTCGGTAGTTGCTTACTTTTTTTGATACATTGATTACTCGGTAGAACTTTGCTTACGTTTTGAACGACTATGAGCTACTTCTAATCCTCTTTCCTCTTCTTCCTCTTGTTCTTCTTGATCCTCTGGTTCTTCTTCTTCCACTGGTGTCTCTGGTTCTTTTTCTTTGTTTTCTGAATGAGAAGAAACAAATAAAGTTAAGTAAAAGCCTTTTGGTCAAACGTTTAACAATCTATGTAATCTAATTTGCTAAAAGCGTGTGCTTCTGTCCTGTAATAGTAGGATTTATTTACCTCGCTTTTCGATGTCTTTTAGGGTAAGACCTCTTTGTGGCGTGTAGCGGGCAACACAAAATTCTTGCCCAAGAACCAGAAAAATCAGAAACACGGTGTATCTACTGACTGTCTTGGCCTTCATCTTTCTTGTCACTATTCAGAACTGCATTCAAGAAAACATGTTAGAATCGTCCTTAATAGCGACAGCTCCAAACTTTGTCATTGCTCTACAACTAAAACACTAAAGAAACTGGTAATAATTAGAGAATGAAAACGAGATCTGGTTTTGAAGCTCTGACTTTAAATCTGAATCGTTTCAACAAATGTTGTTAGAATGACATCGCCAAGAATATAATAAGGGCTTTTCAAAACTACGCAAAAAGGGAGCCACCGTCCCGCAGACGTCCCGCAGTGTTCGGGGAAAAAATTGAATTTGCAGCGTCATACCTTACAAATATCTCCTAAGTTAGCAGCCTTGAGCTTGATTATTCTCTTCTTTCTCCTTCTTCTTTGCTTTCCAATGCAGAACTGAACTTTCCATGGCTGCATCAGTGTGTATATAACCATTTGCACCGGTTTGTCCTGCAAAATGACGTCAGATTGTTCGATATTTGATGTAAACAACGGTGACTTTGCGTCAGCGTAGCCGATCTACATAATCTCAACGAGGCTCAGATACGCCAAGCCGTTACAACAGCACCATATAGTATGGTAGATTAGTGTATTGTACACGCGTACATAGCAACGGTTGCTATGGGAAGACGATGACGTCGTCATTGTGTTGGGGTACGTTGGTTTTCTAAAGTGACGTAGCTTGATTCCAATATGGGATGTTGATTGTTGCTAAAAATATATATCTATATATATATACACAATGCCACTCCCTAGACACTAGACAGACACCCACTAAAACTGACACCTCTCTAAGACACATTTGTAGTGTTCGTCACCTCAATATATAAGATTAGACAAATTACTTATATATGTACCAAATGTCGCAGCATTGGTCTTTATTCTGCGTGTACTTGGTAGCGTTTTGAATAATGACATTCCTAAAATTATTAATTAATACTTATAGCTAGATGTTTGTTGTATGTTTCTTACTAACTATGTTTGTGAGAAACAATAGAAAACAATAGAATTTGGAGCGCCATATGGACTGCACTCTATAGTATTTGTGTGCTATATATTATTTAAATAATAAAATTATTATTATTAATTAATGGGTGTACTCGACGTAAAGGGGTTGGGTGGAGAGCCTTCTCTTCGTGACCTATTGCTTTCTCACCTGTCTTTTTTGCAAATTGTACGAAGATAAATAAATACTGAACAAAATCAAAGGTTATTCAAAAGTAATCGTTATGGGAACCATGTTACTTTTGTAAAGAATTTGTAATGTACGTTTATAAAAGGAACATTCTCTGCTAGGATGGACACCCTAATCTACCAGACAATAAGTCCTTGTTTACAGAAACTTTGTTGAACTAAAAGACTGAACTGTACGTCAAGAACAGGCAGAGATACTGAGTGACTTGAATGCTGACAGAATCCGTTAGAGTTCCAAAAGTGACTTCGAACTTTATCGTAACGTTTTGCGCCATTTTCTTACTTCCAAGACATTGATATATTCTATAAAGTTCTATTGTGCCATTGTTATAATTATTATTTGTTTTTACATCATCATCTACGTCGTATAGTTTATAGTCTTCTATATTCTATAATTTCTAATAATAGTTGAGCATTATTACTTGGCCACGTGTTATGTACTGGACGCGTTGTACGGGACGCGTTGTGCGGGACGTGACGTTGAGGCACCGTACATATGACGCTATCGACGTGACGTATGAGGCATTTATTACATATCATTTACGCTATAGTTTATAGTCTTTATATTCTATATATTTCTAATAATTATTTATTTTTATTACTTGCCTACGCATTTACGCGTTCATATACGCGTTTGCGGGACGTGACGTTGGTCTTCTATGCGCCACTTTCACTAGTCTGGCATGAATAACTTTGGAACGATGTTTGAGAGATATAGTGCTATTATGCGAACAACATGAACCCCAATTTAGCAATTTTTCTAAAACCTTTGTTTCATTCTCAGGTATGAAGAAGTTATAGCAATGAACTTAATTAAATTAACATTGTACGCTGTTGATAATATAATATTCGATTGTGTCAGGACGTACAAGTTTCTCTTTTCCTAGTCTTTTACAGTGAGATATATATCACTGATGATACTAAGAGTAAAATATAATAATAATAATATTATTATTATTATTACTAAGAGTAAAATATGATTGCAAAGACAAATGCTAAACAGAACCTCGAAATCCCGGCATTGCGCGGGAGGTTCGTGGTTTGAGTCCCGGCCGGACCATTACTTAATTGAGGCCGAAGGTGCTGCCTTTGTCAGTTACATCTACAAATGGTTAGACCTTCACGTCTTCTCGGATAACGACGTTAAACCTGGGGTCCTGTCTCCCGACCCTAATCTAACCTGTTCACGGGGGACATTAAAGAACCTGTTGAACTCTTCGTAAGAGTAGCTTGGGGTTCAACAGCCAACTTCAAATTGGAGGCATAATACACTAGCAGACACTAGCACACTAACTCCTCATGATTGTAAGCTGCTCGGCTGCCGTAGGTGCCTTCATACGCAGCTCGATAAAGTCCTCCATCGGTTGTAAAGCGCAATATGAGACAATGTGAAATGCGCTATAAAAGAACCGACTCACTATTATCGAAAATTAGAAACCGTATTGTCTGGTCGAGTATTAGGATTTTAAAACAATAGCTTGACCTGCATTAGTTCTGATTACATCTAGGATCATTCAAACAAGTACGAGAATACGAGTATAAAATCACAGTTCTGTCCTTTAGAAGCCGTGATCGCCGCAAGACCTAAAGCCGCGTCTACACGAGCAAGTTTTCCTTGACAACTGGTATCTTTGACAAGTTTTGGTGATCGTGTAGACGGTCAGCAAGTTTTCTTTGACACTGAATTTTCTATTGCCAAGGTTTTCTTACTCGACGTGTCAGATGATGAACAAGTTTTTTGAACTTGAATAAGTTTTCACGAGCTGAGACTGAACGCAACGAATAGACTTTCATTTGAGCAATGGCTCAAACTAATTAGCCACAGTCCAAATCGAGCAGGGGTCACGGCTATACGATACCCAAGAACAGCGGTGAATTCTGTGTAAGTTAGTTAAGACTTAATAAGACGAGCACTAAAACGTAATCACTCAATACTTTTCTATTTCTTTTTTATTCAATACTCCTAAAACCGTGATACTAATTTGAGTGACAGATGGAGATACTATTTATCTTAAGAAATCATCATTATTCCTGAGAGAGCAGATCAAACTTAGCTAGTCTGCATTATTTTGGTGAACTTCGGCTTAATATTTCGATTTTATAGGGTATCAAAGATGATTATTTTCCCATACAAACTCTGTCAATTTATTGAGGTTATGTCCATCCAAACCATACATTCACTGTAACATTTTGTAGCTGGGATAACACAGGTGGGGCAAAAGTTTAAAATTCCGACAGATTCGATGTCTCAGCTTCACATCAAAATTTGCTCGAGAGATGTCCCATTTCATTTGCTTTTTCATGTCATGAACGAGTTTTCGTAATTGCATTTCCTTTGATTCTAAGGGGTAAACTCGTTCCCGAGCCAAAGGTCTCGAGTAGTCGATTCGAGCCTCAGGGGAGCCGACCTTTTTTTTGGCTCTTTTTTTTCTTCTTTTTTGGCCTTTTTTTTTTATTCCGTTTCCTTTTCTCTCTTTTTTTCCGTGATCTTTCCTTTGGATTGTAGTTATAACTTGCAAAACGAGTTAAACTTGCAGGTTCTAACTTGCAAAAACGAGCTATAACTGATAAGCGAGTTATAACTTGCAAAAAATCGAGTTATAACTTGCAAAAACGAGTTATAACTTGCAAAAACGAGTTATAACTTGCAACATCAATAACTCGCAGTTGCATGATACATAACTTGTTAGCAATGTTTTTGTGTGAAAATGTCCCTTATAATTTGTACTTATAAGCCACGACGACATTAGACTACTTCGTACAAAGATAGAAATAAGTTTTTAGGTTTCATATTTGCAAGGTTAGCAAAGAGTACCTCTGATTGGGTTACCTGTGGTGTGGCCCCTGTATGTCTGGGATGCCTGTGGTTTGAGTTGAGTTGGACCACGATACTGACGATGACAATGGATGTTATGATTCTAGCCCTGTTGTTGTGCTTTGCTTCTATTCCCACCGTTCATTCTTCTAAATTCCTTGCTATTCCTTACAACTCTAAGAGTCATTACTTTGCAATGAAGAAAATAGCTGAAGAGCTCGCACAAAGAGGACACAAGGTAAACAAACCTGTACAACTCACAACAGCGGTGAAAATATAGCTAAAACATGTTAAGTCCTTAAAAAGCTTTATAAATCTATAGCTAAGGTTATATTGCCTGTGCATCGTAATACATCTCCTTAGCTTGCTTCAATGTTTTTTTATTTCAGATCTCTTGGGAATAACATTCGTTGGAAGTTCATACCAAATTTATGTGTTTGTTCAAGAAAGAAAGTAATTTATGCTCTAGGGAATTGGTCACATGGTCTGACTTGGGACAACATTGGAGCAAGCTAAAGAGGTCTATTGACTTGCAGTGGCTCAGAGTGTAGAGTTCTTTTTTACTGTTTTGAACATTAATTGTTCCATTGCCTGTGCATTACCCTAGCTGCTAGCAGAGTTTTATCTTTGGTCAATGGTTTTATATTTATCCTTTGCTGTATAGGCTTTTGCTTCTTTTATTGATCGTCCGATAGTAAACTCTGCCAGGATTCGCCACAATCTCGTCCCAGAGCCTGCGTTACTTTTCGGCCAGCGGCGAGAACGTAGGCTCTGGCATAATCCATTTTTTTGGGAACAGGATTTCTTGTTCTTCCGGTTTTAGAGCGCATGCGCATCGTTAGCTGGGCATTGTTGTCAAATTGTCGATTCAGTTTCAGTGGAATCCTTTATTATTTTTCATTAGGTAATAGAGTACGCTTTAAAAGCACTTGGTAAAGAAGATATAAACAGTGAAAGAAGCGCAGTATCTGAAGTCTTTATTAAAAGCAGTGGTTTTACAGCAGAAGGATACGCGAACAGTTTTTTTTCCCGGCTACGGGTTTTATTTACTCGTGTCTACTTTACATATCTGCAGTTAATTATTTGAATCTATCATCTTCATCTTCTCTAGTTTTGTTGTCTCTCCTTCAAATGTATTTCTTTTGAATCTTTCGCCTTCGTAAGCACCTCGATTGGCACCGCCTTTCAGTTGCTAGCCTAAAGAATATTAATAGATTTACGATCGACATATGTTCTTTGAATAACCATCACTCTTAAGCTTCGTGTAAATTTTGAGCTTCGTTTGAAAACTTTTTTTCCGTGAAGACACTTCGAGATACATATAAGCTTAATAAACGATTTTTAACTGTGCTTAGATATTTAACTTTGCAGATCGAGGCGACATCAGTTTAAAAATAACATGTCAATGAAACTTGAAAAATGTTAGCAATTATTTTGAACGGAAGTTGGGACACCGGGTTGTTTTGACAACTCAAAAACGATTGGATATATTTCATTTCCGGAATCTTGCGCGTGCGTAGTTTCTAAAATGGAATAGCCAATCAAATTGTCTCAAAAATTGGATTATGCCAGAGCCTACGTTCTTCGCCGCTGGTCGAAAGTAACGCAGGCTCTGGGGACGAGATTGGATTCGCCACATTTCTAGTTGAGCATTGCGCGACGGTTTCTTCCAAATTCTTGGATGATAGAAACTGGTTTAAACCGGTTTACAGGCGCACGCATAAAATAAACATGTTTCATCTGGCTATAAATGAGCCCACGGTATGCGTACGCAGAGTCTAATGAATTGCCGCTGGTTAGAATATTGAGCCTTCGTTACCAAACAAATATGGCGTACGTCCACTGATTCGAAATGTTATTTTCGATGGAGCTGTTGTTTCACGTAGAGGAATTACTTAGCAAGGAAGAAAATAGCTCAAGAGCTGGCAATCAAGGAGGGACAAGTGTTTGGAAACCTGTACCAGTTCATAGAACGGTATAGAATAAAACATCGCAGTCAGTGAACAATCCTTTCAAAGCTTTATAAATCCTATAGCTAAGGTTATAACTCCTCTGAACTTCGTAATTGCTGATCTCCTTAGAAGAATTCAAATCTAGGAATTCAGTATTGTAAAAAAATAACTTTCGTTGATTACCGTTAGTCAAAATTGCATGTCGTCGCTACGCAAGAATGACGTAACCGTCGCGCATGCTCAACGAGAAATGTGGCGAATCATGGCAGAGTTTACTTCGGACGATCATTGAAACAGAAGCAAAAGCCTATACAGCAAAAGATAAATACAAAACCATTGACCAAAGAGGAAACTCTGCTAGCATTGTACCTGTGCATGTACATGCATTCTCATTTTCTAACACCTTATTGGGTTATTCTCTAGACAGTGTTGCTTGCCTTTGAAACCAAGGAACAAGAAGCAAAAGTTCATCCAAACCTAAACATTGTAACTTGTTCAGGAACCAACAACATTCGTCTCCATGAGAATCTTGCCACAGAACTCCTACAAAAGAAAGCTGGATTATCAGAGATGATGACGTCAATCACAGAAATGAATCTCAAAATGTGTGACTGCATTCTCAGTGACAATAACGTGATCAAGGAGTTTAAATCCTGTGACGTCATGATAAATGATATGTCACTAGTATGTGGATCAGTCATACATGACTTACTGGGCATTCCTCGTGTCACTTTCTTCAGTGGTCTTGTTCCGCCAACAATGCATTCCTGGATGTACAGCATCCCTATGCCTCTCTCGTATATTTTCCACATTGCAACTGGGTTCACCACAAAAATGAGCTTTCTACAAAGAGTCGGTAACTTGATCCACTTTCCCGTGGTGTCTGTATTTCTTTACTTCTATTTTAGAAGTACAAGTGATACTATAAGGGCTCGCTATAATATTACGCCTGAAAGGAATCACTGGGACTCTGAAAGTGACACTGATTTAGTATTGATACAGACAGACTTTGCTATCAACTATGCGAGGCCCTTACCACCAGGTATGTAAACCACCACCACTATATATAGCTTATACTGGCATTAACATAATGGGATCAGAGACCACATACTTGAGATCGGAATCATAGACCCTGGATCAGGGATCACAGATGTTGGATTGGGATCATAATACCCAAATCACGGGATCAAATAATTTTTGTCTGGGATCGGTGTCATATTTAAAAAAATGTTGTCAGGATATAAGGGATCAACATTGAAGACAAAATGGGATCATGGAGAAAATAAGGGATCAGGTTAATATATTATTCTATCACTATACTACCACAGGAAACCCAATGTTATATTTTATGTTCAAAGTTATAAGAATAGACAAAATTGGGTTCCCTGTGGTGAAATTCCAAGGAACAAAATGGAATTCCTGTGTTGAAATACTGTGATTGGGGAGACTTGTTGGATTGTTGTAAGCAGATTTGCATGTATATTTTGTACATGTATAAGATTGCATTCACAGGATGTGGGAACAGCATTCAAATCATGAGGGTGAAGGACCAGAGCTTTTGGATCTAATGTCTCCCTGGTCTAACTGTGTCTGAGAATTTTGAAATTCTTTAAAAAATAAAAAATAAATTCTTCAATTTTTGAATTTTTCATTATTATGAATAATAATTAGGTGTCATAGCAATCGGCCCATTGTCTCCTGAACCTGCCAAACCTTTACCTGAAGAACTAGAACGATTCATGGATTTTCATGCCAATCCCGAGGGGGTGGTAGTAGTGTCATTTGGTACAGAAGCAGAAGCAGCTGTTATGGGAAGTAATATTATGGAGAAAATGATGAAAGCTTTTGGTCAACTGAAACAAGGAGTTCTGTGGAAACTTCGAGGTAGGCTAACATTAAGTCAGACTCCCTGTAGCCATCCAATCCATCCCTTTTTACAGTGAAGACGGGTGCCAAAGAAAAGTGTTGAGCTAAAAGGATTTTGATTATAAAGAGATACTACAAAGGTTTTAGAAAAGAGGCATTTCTTCAATCAAGAGTATAAATGATATTCCCTCACAGCCACCCAGGCTACCCTACTCCTCTACATTGCAAAGTAGTGCCTATGGGAAGGGACAGAAGGCAAGGTTGAGGAAACATATCAAGAAATCTGTGCTTTTTTCGTAGACCAGCTACGGGGACTGGGCACGAGTTTACCGGTCACCCTGTGTTAGGTTTCCCAGGAAAAATAACAATCACATTCATTTACTCGATTTGCTGTAAGTTTGGATGGATATTTCGATAAAAATCGTACTTTGAAGCGAAAAATATTTACAGGGTTTCCAAATATGGTAAGTACAATGCCCAAATATGGACATAGGTAAGCTGGCCGAGCAACAGCACACTTTAATGGGGGATTTCTTGATATGTAAATCAAATTCCCTCTCCTCCTCTTCCCTCTCCTCCTCTTCCCTCTCCTCCTTTTCCCTCTCCTCCTCTTCCCTCTCCTCCTCTTCCCTCTCCTCCTCTTCCCTCTCCTCCTCTTCCCTCTATATTCGTCATCCCTTAAAATTGTATACAATGTTTATAATTGTAGGTACACCAACCATACCCATCCCTCAAAACATCAAAGTGTTGCCATGGATACCACAGAATGACGTTCTTGGTCACGTGAATACTAAAGTGTTCGTGACCCACGTTGGTCACAATGGAATGTTCGAAGCAGCGTATCACAGCGTCCCCATGGTTGGGATACCTTTGTTATTTGATCAGCTCGATAATGCGCGAATGATGGAAGCCGCTGGTCTTGGGATCGCAGTCGACATTCACAGCATCACAGCGGATGAATTAACTGCAGTTATTGAAAGAGTCCTACGTGAATCAAGGTATTTGTGGTTAAAATGACCTTTATATAGTAGGTCTATTGAAATAATTCCTTCATGGGACACACAGCTCATGGGACACACAGCTCATGGGACACACAGCTCATGGGACACACAGCTCATGGGACACACAGCTCATGGGACACACAGCTCATGGGACACACAGCTCATGGGACACAGGTAGGTAAGGTAGACCGCCTCCACGTTGTTGAAGAGCAAGTCACTGCTATTTCACAAATATTCAGTGTTTTTCTGAAAGCCTAATTTTGCCGAAACTTGAGGATCACAGCGTGGCACCTGACATGTTCAGGGGAAGAATGAGCCAAATATCTCACCTAATATTTTATCATAGAATTTTCGATTTCAATCTCATTTTCTTCCCCTTTTTGTCACGTGTATACAAATAGACAAACTTAAAAGTCTGATGTGAATACTGGAACTAAATAAGTGACGCGTGGAATATGCGTACAATTATATACTTCTTCGCTTGACTTGGAATTTGGCGGGCTTTTTTGGGGAACCAAGATCATTCTATGGACAAGTTGTTTGTACAATTTTATAGCCAAAGGAGCATAGCAACAGTTGCTATGGGGCATCGTAAACATCGTTTCTGATTGGCTAATGTTTCAGTTTCAGTTCCAACGCTGCTCGGGTGTCCCGACTTCTAAAAGACCGGAAACGAACTCCTGTACAAGAAGCCGCTGACCACATGGAGTATGTACTCAGACATGGCGGAACCAAGCACGTGCGGCCAGCGGTACTCGATATCCCTTGGTATCAGTACTTCCTGTTTGACGTCATCATCTTCGTGGTTGCCACAGTAACCATCGTGCTAGCAATGGTCGTGTTTATTCTGAGATGGCTGTTTGGATTTTGCTGTAAAAAGGTTTTAAAGACGAAGAGAGAATAGTTTCCACACCCTCTGCATGTATATGGCCAATTCTGAGTAAGTCGATCTTAAATAGTCTTCTTCTTTTCTTTTTTTCTTTTTTTTTCTTCTTCTTAAATACAGTCGTTAATACAGTGGAACACAGCTATCTCCAACTATCAAGGGAAGCAAAACTGAACTGAATTGTTCAAAGTAGCGGGAGTTCGAAACTACTGAGTAAATTTTACAAGAACATCGAATGGGGGGATATTGTTTCTAGTTCGAGATAGAAAGGTTCCATTTTAACACTCGGCGTCTCAGGTAAATAATAATAACAATAATAATCAATAATAATAATAATAATAGACACGTATATAGCGCCAGTATCCCTATACCCCATAGGCGCTTTACAATGTAAAATAAGATTTAAAAAACTAGTAAATGAAATAGTGCGCGACTGATTTCATAACTTTCATACTTTTTGAACCTTTTGTACAATGCCAACACGGCGCGAGGGCCGGTGCTTTTCATATCCCCACCCTTCCGCATCACAGTGTCCCGATAAAACAGCCATCAGCCGAAGTTCACCATGTTTAACATGTGTTTTTATTGCCGTATTTAGATGATTATCCTACCATTACAATCCGTCTCACAATGTTTTATAATTAAAACCCTACTACGAGAATCGTCGTTGGGCTTCCTGTGGTAAAGAAGAGGGGGAATAGGTCCAAGCATCCTCTTTTACCACAGGGAGCCCAAGAAGTGGTAGAGGATACCATGCTGATTTAAAGAATCTTGGACTTGTAGAGCAACGCTCCCAAGGTCCAATTCAAATCGTAGTCGTCGACCTTGTTGGCGATGTGCAACACAAAGGTATTCATGTCAACATGGTAGCCATCTTTGAGAAGCTCATAGACGTAGTTTAGCCTAAAGCATAGGTTATACACGTCGTATAATTTAGTGCTGAGTGATTCGGACGGCTGCTTACAAAACCTACGAGTAAAAAGCTCGAACTTAGAGAGGGAAGCGATTTCGCCATGGTTTGTAATGACACCGATGTCTTTCATGGCGTAGTAAAATACGACGGTGCCGAAAAATCGACCTTCCAGCACCGGTTGATTTGTCATGGGGCATTTGTCTTCGCTGCCGTTGCAGAAGAACTTGTTTTTCAAAGACGCTTGGCATTCGGCTTCGTTGTAGTTTCCTTTCAATACGTATTGGTCATTGTCGATCTCAACCTCGTGTGTATAATGACTGTTGTGACATGGACTTGTGAGCACTCGGGTGCCGCCTATGGGCTGATGGCCCGCCAGCGATTTAAGGTAAGAATCCGTCGCCTCATTTGCACCGTAACCAAGGTAACTGTGGGCGTATAGCGGGTATGTTTTGCCTGCAAGTTTGACGGTAATCGTTGGTTGTCCTGTTCCCTTGTCACTGACCTGTGGGACGGGAGAGCAAAGTTCCTTTGATGATGTGAAATACGTGAAAGTCTAAACAGTTACTCAAGAAAGAATTGAAAGATTCGAAGCAATAAAAAAGACGAAAAGGAACGAAAACCAAGATGATCTGAATTAACGACGAGAGAAACTGAAAAAGAAAGGAAAAGGATGGAAGGAAGAATGGAAGAAAAGTAAACGAGAGAATATCGACCCTTACCCGAAAGGTATTCTGGGTAGAAGCACCACCCAAATCCAGCGCTCCAAAGCTGTTTATGCTGTTACTGGAAGAAAACGTTCCCTTGATAAAGTTGAGAGTAATCCATCCAAAGACGGCCTCTTCCTCGCCAGTAATAATCCGTACATTGGCTTCCGAGTACAAGAATGGACAGAAACTCTTGTCACGGAACAGAAGATCGACCTCGTCAAAAACCGCATCTTGCTGTCAAGAGAAAAAAAAGTTTAAATTAGCTTTCGGGATCCCTTTACTTTTTGAGGCCGAGGGGGACTTGGGTTTCTCCAACGAAGCCGAAGCGAATCTAAAACAGTTCTACTCCGTGGCATTTACAAACTATCTGACACATCAGTTTCCATTAATAAAGTTGGTAACAGCTTCATGCTTACAAATTTGATGTGTTGTGAATTAATTGTAGTAATTTTACAAAAGGCCATCATTCCCCAATATTATTGGTGTACAATTCAACCACGTGACCGAAAATCCCTTGAGAAATAAATAACAAAGATTCAGCCGCCAAGTTGGATGGAACAACAAGAGAAGCTAATGAGGAATGCTTTGTATTTGGGAACCTATATGGTGGCTATGAGATAGATAGATAGATATATAGTTAGGTTTATTGAAGGTCCCTATGACGTCACGCGTGCACTAAAAATGGACTATAATTCTAAATAAGTGGAAACCGAACGATGATTCTTTAAAAAGCGAGGTGTGACATTAGTTTACCTTGTATTTTGGGAGTAGCCGCATTCCACCTGTGGCGAACAGCATGATGGGAGTGACTGATTGTTGGTCAGCGGGTACAACCTTCTTGGCGTTGTCAATCAAGCCGGCTAAGTAGGTCTTTATCTTGTCGATGGAATCGCCGAACGCGCTAATGCCAGGTTTGAGCTGGTCGGGAGGAGGAACCTGGACTTGTTGGACATCGGAAGGTGTAATAGGGGAGTGCTGGCCTTGAATATATTTGTAAACCTTGACACGAGTACCGCTTGAGCCTGCGTCCATTACAACACCGTACTTCACAGCTCCATTCTGCAATGCTGCGGCTTTGATGGAAGAGGTGGACTGGTACCAAATGGCAACAAACAACACAACCGCTGACCACGTGACCTTCAGATACATGACGTCAGGACTTAATGATTTGTGATTGGCTAAGATTCAAAGTTTCTAAAGAAAAAGAAGACAATTAAATGTTTCTGAAAGTAGGATTTTTTTCGTGCACTGAAATCGGCATATTTTCTTTATCGCCGATTAAATGGAGTGCAGTAGTTCGCGTCTTTGGCGAGGAGTAGTTCTGAAGTCATCAGTATTCAGCTGATGGTGGCCAACTATAGATAGATTTTACTCCATACACACATTATATATATTTGTAGCTTTCACCAATTCATTTTTTCTCTATTATGAGTAAAACATTCTGCTTTGTAAGATTTTCTATCTTTTCATTTTTAATTAAATGTGTTAAAATAAACTAGACGCTCTTCTAGCGTGAAGTCGGGCTTCTAAATGAAATGTCTAGTAACCTATTTGAACTAAATATAGATATCTTATAGTGCGACTAAAACAGTGTTTGGTCACGGGCAACAGGTCACGTAGTCTCCCTCGCAGCCGTGCTAAGTGTCGTCACGCAACGCTCTCTCCCCTCAGACACGGCTGCTTACCCGAGCTAAACATTCCGTTCCACAGAATTAGCCAATCAGAGCTCTTTGCCCGAAAACAGGCCAAGGTTCGCGCCATACCGAACATACCAAAGACCAGTGACAAACAAGATGACGTCCATTGACGAAGCGTTTTGCCTTGCAGCGAAATAATTTCATATGAACGAGTATCAAAGAGTTTAACTGGGCAATACACTAAACCAATACACTAAACACGGCTGCCAAGAAGACTAGTAAATCGTGTATGTGAATTCATTTCCTAACTTTGCAATGTTCTTAGGTAAATAAACAACGAAACATGAGCATGGGAGTGTCGAGTTGTTGACAACCAGTGAACAGGGAGGCTATAACCTCTTTCACCTCCTTTCACAATTTTTCATGTATTTTCATGTATATATATTATTATTTTGTTTATTTTTCGTGTACGTGTGATGAATTGTGAATAAACTATTATTATTATTATTAACATGAATATCGAATAACGTGATATGATTGGCTAAACACTTACAATTGGAACGGAATGTTTAGCTCGGGTAAGCAGCCGTGTCTGAGGGGAGAGAGCGTTGCGTGACGACACTTAGCACGGCTGCGAGGGAGACTACAGGTCACGTAGAGTCAGTATTTTGGGTAATATTTGTATTTTCCGTATCGCTTATGTGTATTTGTTTCTGATGATCCGATATCCACCCACAACAGTAATCCGAACCCCGACATCTGGTTTTATTTATGACGTCAGCGACCTAAGGTAGGTAGTCGCTGACGTCATAAATAAAACCAGATGTCGGGGTTCGGATTACTAAAGGTCATCAGAAGCAAATACAGTACAATAACAGAGCTTCTCTGCCTGAGAGCTTATAAGCGATACGGAAAATACAAATATTACCCAAAATACTGACTCTACGTGACCTGTTGTCCGTGCAAATACCGTATACATAAACTAGACATCGCAGAGTGATTAAACAATGTTTGAATGAAGTGTAAATATGGGTTTGCCTCGACGGTTATCGGTCGGCTGAAAACCTTACAACTGTTCTCTTCACCGCCGGCTGCGTGTATCAACTCACTTCGTTCTAAGTTCTGAAGATCTCTAAACCCTTTGCAGTACTAGTACTGGATTGATAAATCCATATCTCTATGAATTATTGTGGTTATTTGAAAACAAGACGACATAAACTTCCTCCAACAAGGTTTATTCAGACTCGACCAGTCTCGTATTGATAAATCATGTTGTTAGAGCCTTCGGTGATTATCTTAGCGGCCGGCACAGGGCGCATGCGCTGTAGAACCCAGTATGCTTTCTGAGGTCAACGACGTCGACGCTCTTCTAGCGTGAAGTCGGGCTTCTAAATGAAATGTAACCTATTTGAACTAAATATAGATATCCGTTATAGTGCGATTTTCAGTGCGATTGAAACAGTTTTTGGTTGCTCGTCGTTGCATGACTCGAGCTCGATTAGAACATGCTTTCCTTGCAATTTCAGTACTGCGAACTTTACAGTATATCAGTAAAAACGTTAATAGCCCGACTTCACGCTACTAGCTAGAGCGTCCTGTTTCAATCTAAATTTAGATTTAGACGAGAAAAGACTTATAATTTTGGCCCCTTGACCTCCGGTGCTTTCCCTGATTGGTTTGTGCTTTGTAATCTTTCTTGGCCAGACTTCATGTCTAGGTGCATGCGCTGTAGAACCCAATATGCTTTCTGGGGTCGACGAAGAAGAACGCTCTGCATTTCTAGAGTCGGGCTCCTTCCACAGGAAGCCCGACTAAAAAGTCTGGGTAATAAAACATGACAAAATACAAAAACTAAAAAGTTCATTACAAATTTTAAAAAGTTCTTGGTGTCGGTATTCTATACAGTTACTTCAACTTCTATAGTACCATGTAGTACAGTAGCAACCTTGGTATCTTTTGGGAACAACCACAAAAACACAGCAAAAGATCAACTACAACTACAACACATATTCTTGATTGACAATAGGCGACTTGCATGATGACGTTGTTTTACTACAAATACCAGAATGCTTTGGGACTTTTCTTTTTTATTCAGATTTTTATTCCCTCATGAGAATAGCAAGACAATTGGTGCTAATTATCTAACAAATGAAAATGGGCAAAGCATTCTGGTACTTGTAGTATATGACGCCATCATGCAAGTCGCCTATTGCTTGATGTTTAACTCGGCTCGCGATATCTAACACTGATTTCATGTGACTTGGTGATCAGCGGCGCTACGACTAACTCAAGCATAAGCACAAGAAAAAAAGAAAAATATATATTCTTTTTGTTTATGTTTTCGACATAGCGGGCGCCAGAGACCTCACTGCAGTATTTTATAATAAAGAAACATTTATGTTATGGATTCAATTCCGATGTTATAATAAAGCCGTTTTCAGACGGTTTGCTTAGACTTTGGATTAAGGATTAGCTTCTTTTAAAATTACCTGCGCTACTTGCTATTAAGTTCGTTACCGATTAATACCGAGTGAGATACGAGCGATTTCCAATATTAAACAGAATTTGAGCTTCATGTTTATTACTAAGTAAGGCGGCTTTGTAGAAACCGTTCAAACTAAAGCGTTGGTTTTGTAGATGTTCAAAGGTATTGAGGACTCGTTGCGTCAGGCTCGTTTTCATAAGCCCCATCTACACGAGCTTCATGTTTATTACTAAGTCTACACGACAATACTTTTTGGGCACGGCACTCCTAACTTTACTTACGCGTGCCTTACTGTTCTAGCACGACACTCGGCGTCATTATTTGTGTCATTTACACGACACAATTCACGGGTGCTGTTCCGGGGGAAACGACCCCGATTTACGACGAAAACGATCAGCACAAACTCAAAGCTTTAATCTGGTACAATCACGACGCGAAGCTAGTACACACTAACTTTTATCGCCGACCGCTGACTTCGTACGTGCTGACGTGCACGCTCGCTAATTAAAACTAGACAATATACAATAACAAATAAACGTTGTAGATTTCAGTCTCCGTTTCGGCGTGAACAGGTGCCGTGCTAGAAAAGTAAGTCATACGTACCCAAAGTTAGGAGTGCCGTGCCCCAAAAATATTAGCGTGTGCGTCGCTAGTGCAAAAAGCTAGATCCCCACCTTACCTCAAGCTCAAATAGACGGAATCGGACTTGTGAATCGAAGTTTTCAGAGTATATAGTTAGCATTGAAGACCATCAATCACTGCACCCGAGTTACTACCAGCTAGCAAAGTAGCATACAGGTTAATAAACTTTCAAAACTCATGTATAATTCATGAATAATCTGACCAATCAAAATGGCCATATTCTTGCTTTATACAAGATTATGTATGTTTATTAATTATATTTGAACTGCTTGACAAGTTAAGCTTTGCGTGGGAAAATATGATCGAAGTCTCAGAGTGTCTATCACCACTGTTTTTATCATGAACATTTATTCTATGTAAAGTGAACAGTTGCAGGGATTTGATGCTTTGCTTTGTATCTATGAGTTATATACACCTATTCAATAGAGTCCAAAAATCGAGTCCAAAAATCGAGTCCAAAAATCGTTGTCCGGGCCGAAAGCAACAAGCAACAAGCTGACAACCGCAAAGGACTTTGGGACTTTCTCCTTATTCATTTATTCATCCGTAGACATTTTGACAACATGCATTTTCAAATTGCCGAATAGTTCCAAATGATTGCTATTCAACGTCCGTAGGGATAACTTCTCAAATACCACTGATAAATAAATTAATTAGGAAATTCCCAAAGTCCTTTGCGGTCGTCAGCTTGTTGCTTGTTGTTTTCGGCCCGGACAACGATATTTTGAATAGGTGTATAAGGCAAAGGAAGGTAGAGGAAGGTAGAGGAAGGCAGAGGAAGGCAAAGGAAAGCAAAGGAAGGCAAAGGAAAGCAAAGGAAGGCAGAGGAAAGCAAAGGAAGGCAGAGGAAGGCAAAGGAAAGGTCCTTCATCCTTCCTAATTTATGATTCCAAAACTCTTACAAATTCGTACTACATAGTGCAATGTCTTTTGCTGTCTATTGTTTCATTGGTGCTATTTAGTACTAATTAGTTAGTACTGTTTCACAGTTTTAGTGTTTGCACTCAACACGTAAAGCTCAAATGATCACGTAACAATTCACTTTGTGATCAAGTGATTTTCAAAATTAATTTACACATACGGAACTTTCTTCGAATGTGGGATGTTTTGGATGCTTTAGTGCGCATGTCAGTGACGTTGGATGTGCTTGACTTACATAGCTAAATTCATTGCTTGCCCAGCTTGCAATTTGAGCAAATAATTATGTTCAGTATTTCCACAAATCCATCCGTTATTTCTTTTGAATTTTCTCTTCGCATGTCAACCCTGTCGTTGTACTAATAAGGAATTTCTAGAGGATGTAGTTAGCGGTCCTGGCCAATCAGAATCATTGTTATATTTCGACCATGACGCGAGCGCGTTTGGATTCCCGCCTTTTTCCATCGAGCTGAGGACGAAGTGATTCGGCTTCATGTTCGATATTTGTACCTATTTCAAAAAATAAATATGGTTTTCTTGAAGAAAATGAGAGCACAAAACACTGCTCGGAAGACCAACCAACCAAAACGTAAAATTGTTTGGATCATCTTCGAAATAGTTGATGTATATATATCAAGGACATTTTGCCTTTGGCGGTGACTCAAACAATGACCTTTTATATATAGTGAATTTAATAAAGTTGCTTTTAAAAACCTTATGCACTGCATATCAATGTGTGATAAACAAATTATGGCATATTAAGTTCATGATATGTTTTTATTCATTCGTTTTTAATACCATATCACTCAGTTCCCTTGGCTGACTCGCTCGTTCGTAAAAACTCGTGAATAAAATCCATTAATATGTAATAATCTCTAGGTATACTGATGGAAACAAAGATAGCAATCTTGCTCTTATTATGCTTTATTTTCGGTACTGATAATTTGTTTTAAATCTTGCTCTTTTACATACAAAGAATATATCGAAAAATTCAGTATTCTCCCAAGGGCCGCTAATATTATATTGCTTTCTATGTTTTTATTCTTTGAAAAACTATTTTGAAAAACTATTTTGGGCCACTTTGAAGTATTAGGGGTGGCGAATGGTCATTGCTAGACTTTTCGCTCGAGACTTGCGGAGGTTTTCACTGCGAGCCCGAGACTCTTCAGTATTCTTTCAATACGAGACGCGAAAATAGAGACAGATTTAGAAAAAATCGAGTCTCCGAGACGATGAAAGAGCATTGAAAAGCGAGATTGCGAGACCCTTGTATTTAAGGTCTAACGGTAAGTGTTACGGAAAGGAATTTCAGACTACTAGATCAGACTACAAGTAGTTCGTGAGCAAATAAGCTGCGCTTATTTCTACTAAATCCAATTCAACTTGCTCAATCTTTGGGGTGATTAGCTTTGGTAGTGGTAACTCTCTCAGCGTGGGCCCGTACAATTACCCTACGAGTAAGTACGAGACTTGAAGTAACGAGGCACGGAAGTTTCTTGTATCTGGAATCTTACACTTTAATCAGTGCTCTCGCTAGCACGATGGCCAGTTGGTCTCTTGTTCTGTAACCCGTGAAGGCTACATGGTCTCCCAGGGGGGGTACTCAGGGGTATCAGTGACGGGGAGGTGCGAAGGCTTTTTTTTGGTTTGAAATTCGCGGCTTGGGACTTTTTTTGGGTTTTCATTTTTCTGGTGGACTTTTATTGATATAAAGATTTTGTTAAAGACTTTTTTTTGGGTTGATAAAAAGGATATCCTACCGTTATTGATTTTATAGAAAATATTGAATGCAAATGTACGATGTTGGGCCGTTGAATTTTTTGGGTCTTGTTTTCGAATGGAAAATTTTTTATCAAAGCAATTGACCTCATTCGCACCTCCCCGTCACTGATACCCCTGAGTACCCCCCCTGGGCATGGTCTCCGATATTACAATATCAACGGTCTCTATTTATACCTTACATTGCATCATCCTAATTTACAACGTTGACTAACATGTACAGGTATAATGATATGCATATCTAATCACTAAAGTTACAATGCGTAAGATCCTAATCCAATCAGTAATTGAACATGAAATACTTGATAAAAGATAACGTAACGTAGAGGAAGAATTATTGGTTCTCACAAGAAGATTAAGGAATCCGTGAACTGGTACAAGTGACCCTTATCACTGGCCATAACGTTAGGGATCAGAAGTCTTCTAACGTTATGACTACAAGTTGTGAATAATGAATTACTTGCAACAGGTGTTTACTGGAAAACTTTAACCTGCTTATTGTGTCTTCACTTATAGAAAATATCTGCCGATTCTCTTTGTTTTGCCAATTTATATTAAAATAACTTGAATAATTTGCCTAGAAATTTCTTCTAAATTTCTCCTAAATTCTTTACATAAGGACTCCTAAACTCTTCTAAATTTCAGTTACATAAGGACTGCGACCTTATTCGGGTGACCATTCGCCACCCCTAGTATTTCTAACTCAACGTAGACCATGCATAAACAAGACTCTTCCAAAACACTGAGAGACAGCGACGCATACAGAAGCTATTTTGTATTTCTTTTTCTTGTAGTTTAAGGATAATAAAAAAATAATAATAATGATAATTAAAAGAGACTTTGTTTGAATATACTTTGATACTAAAATTAAACACTAATAAATTCTTAAAATCCATTAAGAGGAAACCTAGTAAAAACTAGTTAAAAACAGACGACGTTTCGACGCTTACTTAACGTCATTATCAAGTCAAGCAAAATGAAAAAGATAAGAATATATAAGGTAAATAACACGAAAGAATGTAGTTACAATGGAGCTAAGGTCCTAGGAGAATACAAAAGAGTGTCACGTAAACAGTTTAGCACGGATAGAGTCACTCTGAGTATTTAAATTAGGCTGAATGATAATAATGATAATAATAAAAATAATAATAGTAATAATAATAATAATAATAATAATAATAATAATAATAATAATAATAATAATAATAATAATAATAATAATAATAATAATAAGTCACGTGCCTCCAATAACAACACTTAAAACGCAGCGTAGCGTGTTCCACTTGTGATCAAGGCTCTGGTCTGAGCCGAAAGCTCAAAAACTTTAATTACTGTATACCGAGTATCAAAAGTTAAAACAATTAAAACCATAAACAAACACCGAGTCCCCGAATACATTCACGATAAATTTACTATGGCAAATACCATCCATAATCTCGGAATATACACCCTTTGTATAAATCAATTTGTATTATAAATTTGTAAAAAACTGAAAGGATAACGAGAAATTTGAAGTTTTAATTTCGAAACTCCAAATTTTGCCTCTGAAACGTTTCCATCGACAATACGATGAAAAACATAAGCGGTAATGAGTCAGTTGTAGACATTTAAAGAATAAAAACAGCAATCTTTCAATATCAGCATTTGTTTTTCGTGTCTATTCTAATAAACGCCCCCTTTCGAGTGGGGCGTTTATTAGAAGGGGGCGTTTAAAAGAGGGAGGCGTATATTAGCGGTTTTTCTCCTGAAGGGGGGCATTCAGATTGGAGGCTGGGCGTTTATTGGAGGAAATACGATAAGTAAAAGTAAAATAATGGATTGAAAGATCATCAACAGTTTAGTAATTACCCCCAAAAGTGCATTAATAAAATTGAAACCATCATAAAGTAGTAAGCGTTTGAAAAGTGTAAAATACATAGAAAGGGGCATTTAGGACCAAAGTCCGGTTTCTGGCACAAATCTTTATAAAAAGTTTCAAATCACGGCTAACTTTTCAAGATTCCGTAGTACAGCCCTAAAATTTGGTGTGTTCATTTTTGAAAACACTCTCTTCAAAGAGATGGAACCGCAGGAAACTAAGCAAGCCACTAGCTTAATTAGTAATCAAGTTTTTCTAATTTCAAGGTGTTTATATCAAAAAGTTTATATTGATGAACCGGCTTATGTAATATGTCAAGAGAAAATGAGGTAAGAGAAGGAATCCCTGGTACCCCATCATGTGCCCCGTTAATTCTATTTTTAGATCGAAGCTATTTTTAGCTTTAGTTACCATGCCCGCGCTCTTGACTTGAAGAATTTTTAAATACTCAACCTTACCTTGGTTTTTCCTTTCAAAAACTTCGGAAGACCCACCAAATGGAAACCAAATATGATTTTGAGCTAAATTATGGATCATTTGGTCGAAGAATGTATTTAGTTTTGAATTCGTTTGAGTTTTGAATTTGATTGACGGGTAGCGAAAAACCAAGTTCCAGCCGACTGTTTGAATGTCTGAGTTCGCATAATACTGAGAACCGCAGTAAAAAGAAAAGCAAAAGACTACACAGCTTCTGCTCCAAGATAACAAAGCAGTGGTCGCACGATTTCTATGATGTTTACATGCAAAGTCTGCACTGAATAAAAATACAAAACTGAGCGAAACAATATCGTCAACTCTCTGAGAAAAGGCCACAATTTAATTCTCTAAGATTCATTGAAGGATTTTACGAATACTCAGGCGAATTGAGCAAAATTAAGGTGCTACAAATATAAACTACACAACGATCAAAGTCAAAGCAATCACGAAAACAAACTCTAAAGTTAATGTGGTCTTACCGGCACTTGTATTCAACAATAGGCGACTTGCACTAAGAGGTCACGTGACCCCAACACCCTTAAATCGAACAGCAGTGTCAAAATGAACTCCAGAAATGAAAAGAGCACCTCGAAATTAGTAAAAGGGCGATGTTTCAGCGCATAATGTCTGACACAGGAGAAATGACAAAAATAAATAAAATGGATCTTTTCTAAGATTTTGTTTGGAAAATGCATTGGATGGCAAGATTTGCATTTTCCAAACAAAATCTTAAAAAACGATGAATTTTATTTTTAATGCCATTTCTCCTGTATCAGACATTATCCGCTGAAACGTCGCCCTTTTACTAATTTCGAGTTGCTCTTTTCATTTCTGGAGTTCATTTTGACACCTCTGTTCGATTTAAGGGTGTTGGGGTCACGTGACCTCTTAGTGCAAGTCGCCTATTACGAAGTCCAAGCGTTATTCTCAGGTTGGAAAACACGAAGGAAACTTTACAAGAGCCAACATCACCAAAACCTTGAAGCACCAGCCATATTGTCGACATGAACATTTAATTCAACCATCTGCAGTCCTACAAGACGCCGGCTACAACAAAACGACTCCTTGCACTTATCGGTTTTCTCTGTCGAAGGACATGGCAAACTGAAGCTGTTTTCCTCTATTTAGAATCGTCTCAAGTGTCCCAAATTCACAATAATTTCAGTCAAATCCCAAAAGGATAATTTGGTAAAATCCTTTATTGAGTTTTCGAAGTAAAAATGTGTAAAATGTTCGAGAAAGTTGAGAAGATTTTCTTCGTTCAATTTTGACTTTTCATTTCAAAACCGTGCGTAACGGCCTGCGCGACCTCGCCTTATATGATCTGACCAATCACGTTCCGTTCTAAAGATAGATTGATTCTAAAAATAGAATTAACGGGGCACATGATGGGTCAAGAGCCCAATACCAGGGTTCCTTCTCTTACCTCATTTTCTCTTGGATATGTTTATAACTGTAGTTTTCTAGTATTGTAATTTTTACAGAAATAATTATAATTCTCAGTGCACGTCTCCTTGGGAGAGAAATTCTGTGGATAAATCAGTTAAGTTTGGATTGATTGATTGATTGATCGATACACCCAACAGTCACCTCACCAGTTCGTGTTTACTAAGGGAGAAAAAAACCTGTCCAAAACGAAAGTTAGCCGCGGCCTAGCGAAGTTAAAAGATTACCACTTGGCCAAAACTAACAACAAATTTGGACCTTAACCACGGCCTAGCTAAGCCGCCTACGGCCTGGCCTAACTCAGTTAAACTAAGGCTTGTTGAGAATCGTTAAGTTCCCCACAATACTAGGACAGCTAACATTTTCTCAACATATTATCATACTTAGATTATCATAATTATCATAATTAAAATTAAAATACACCGATTCCAAACATGGCGACCAATTTGAATAACCATTGTTCTTTGACTGACTAGCCTCGTGTTCATGTGGAAACACAAAAGCGTTCTCACCTGTATGAGAGGCTAGTCAGTCAAGAACAATACATACAATGGTCTCGGTAAGGAAACCAAGAACTCTAAAGCTTTAAAAGAATTCAAGAGAAGGGCCAAAAAAGAACTGTATGGGACATAGACTCGTTTTTACTCTTATTCTCCATCTCCATTCATAAATAGCTTATATTTAGTTATAGCCGTATTAAGATTGTATTTTGATTAGTTTAGATTGATTGTAAATTGGAACGAAAAACCTGTACAGGATTTCCAAAATATTGTATTGTATTGTATTGTAAAACAATGGTTATTCAAATTGGTCACCATGTTGGTGTCCTGCAAGTCTTGTTCTGACTAACGGTCAGAATATCCCCCACCAATTATCCGCCTCATCGCGTACTTTTGAATTAATCATATGTCGACTGGATTACTTCATTGCGCGTTAAGTAAGCGTACGAAAATCCCCCCTCTCCCTCCCCCCCCCCCCCCCCCCCCCCCCCCCCCTCCTCCCCCACGACAAAAACAAAAAATACTAATTTAGTCTCAATGCAAAGGAAAACATACCTTCAAGATCAAGTTTTAAAACTGACATTTCTATAGTGATGGATACACCTGCCGCTCATCCCTCCCCTGTGAGTAAAGTCGATTTTTCCTGACGGGGGGAGGGAAGAGAAGTGTATGTGTGTACAGGCTACGGTTTCATTTTTACTTATCTTCAGGCCCCGGATGCACGAAAGGTGAATAGCGCTATCCACCGGATAAGTCTTATCCAACTTATAAAATGTATTGGATAACTCCATCAGTTTTATCTGTTGGGTGGATAGCACTAACCACCAGGCTTTCGTGCAACTGGGACCAGTTATATTCAAAACATTCTATAATTTCCTCAAAACTCAGATCATTCTTCACTAAACTGACTCTATGTGACATGTATTTCTTCGATAATAATCCTCGACGTCGTCTCAATTCGTTTCACTGGCGTCTCTACTGCTCGTGTATGGCCTACACAATCCTCTACCCATAATTCAACGCTTATACTTCCAGCCGCGACTGCGCAGTAGCCGTCTAGTCGGCCATGACGATAGCCCGGTCCAGCGTGAAGTTTCACTCCGACAACCATTGCCTCGATGCGTCGCTGTGGACATTCTTTGGTATCAAACGTGAAGAACCATCTTTTGCAGCAGGTTGTGCAGAATCCGACCCTCATGCTACCCTCGTACACTACGTGTAGTACGGTGTCTTGGTGAGTTTTGTTAAACAGACATTCCTGTAGAAAGAGAAGAAGAAAGCACGAACAATGGCGTCGAGTAGACGATGGTATTGCGTCGAAATTCATTGCAAATGTCCAAAACCGTACCTTTGTAAGTCCATAATCTTGAGTCGGATCCAGTCTCCACACGCAGCTCCTCCATCCAAGCACCAGACCTCCTCCACCGGTAAATCCCTTGGGGCCTGGAATGCCTGAGATACCGGACTTTCCTTTCTCGCCGGGGAAGGCGTCTGCTCCGTTACTCCCCGGTTCCCCTTTCTGACCCTTGAGTCCTGCCATTCCCGGTTCACCGACTACTCCATTAGACCCGGGGTGTCCCTTGAACCCCTTTGGACCCACAACTGGTCTAGGTTCTCCTATACCACTGTATCCTTTAGGTCCTTTTGATCCCGGCAACCCGGGAAATCCACGTAATCCTGGGGGTCCGCGAGGCCCGAATGGTCCTGGAAATCCCGGAGATCCGTAAAAGTACGCGAGACATTTTGTTTCAAGCTGTAAACACAACGTAAACATTTTGTCATCGACGTCTGGGATCGATCAGTTTTGAGATTGACTGGCTCCGCTACTGGAAGTAGAAGCACATAGAGTTTTTTAAAATGGGCAGCTTTAGGGGATATAGGGAAGGCCTGAAATCGTGGAATTGCATGGCAAAGTGAGAATGCATGTTAAAAGAGAAAATTAGTGGAAAGAAAAAAATATATATATTGATGTTTATTAAAAAAAGACACTTGAATGAAAAGACACTTGAATGAATAATCTTTCCACTAGTTTACTGACTAATGAAATACTCTCAGCCTACGTAAAGACTTGGAAGTTAAAATGTTTACTTGTCAGACGTTTCTAGCCAGAACAAGCAGGGTGCGCTGAACTATTACCTGCTAGACATTACCAGTCATTTAAAAGTGCAGTCATTCTGTAGTCAGTCACAACAACTAAACCATTACTTCTACCAGTTATCTACCAGTCTGGCTACGTCTGGTTTGTAAAGCAGTGGGAATTTCAACTTACGTTGAGAACTAAAAGTAGTATAGTAGGCACCGGTAAATCCGAGTAGTGAGCAAAAAGAGTGAGCAAAAAGAGTGAGCTGTATAAATTAAAAGAGTGAGCAAAAATAATGAGCTGCATTAATTTAAAAAAGGGGTGTGACAGGTTTGTTATTGTTTTCATAAACCATCTATTGTGCTGCTCTGGCGTCTATTGTCTCCTCCAACGGTTCAAAACGTTCGAGGCAAATTTGAATTTTCATTCATTGAAAACATCAAGCTAAGAAGATCAATCAAGTTTAATAGTTGCTGAGAATATGTGGATCCAGAAACATCTAATCGTTGATGAAGTAGAAGCTTTGGACAGAGATGAAGCGTGCCATCAATTCTCTGTTATGTTGAATTTAATCTTCGCTGGATTGATGAAAGATCAAATCAAGCATGAAATGGTTAAGAACTGCCAAGGCTTTGTTCAACCAAGCAAGCATCCCAAAATGGATCTGGAAACCTTGGACCGTTATTATGATGATGCAGTCCAAGAAATGGATTATCAAGAAGTATGGGAAACGGCATGCGATTCTTGGAAAAGCTATCTACCAGAACTACCAAAAGTCGCAAGAACAACGATCCACCTGGCCCTCATTGAACTCGAAAAGTATCCTCGAAGCTCACCTCTCACATGTGTAGTGAGTTCTATTCTCTACTATGGACATATGAACTTGTATTATAAAGCTTATCCTTACCCAGGTTCTATTCATTTTAACTTTGTAAAAGAAGCAGAAAAAGAAGAAGAAGAACTAAATCAATTTTCTGTACCAGAAAATTGGGAGGAAGAAATCCCAAAGCAAGAAAACTGTACCCAAGAAAATATGTTTTCAAACCAAAACACAATCCTAATCAAGAAAACCTAGCTAAATAACTCTTATATTTGCTATTTGTTAAACTTGATCAAATTGAATGTAAATATTCAGTATACTGATTTTGTAATAAAATTCGTTATACACCTAAACGACTTTTTAACTTGTTGTGAATATTATAGTAATTCGTTAGTTTAAGACAAGCGTTATTCTTTCACAAACTTTGGTAATTGTTTGGAACTGTTTTCCGTTATTGTTTAAAAATAAATTGATTTCAAAAGGATGCGCGCAATTTGAATAATTAGTCACAGTTCTCCTGAATTCACTATACCATATCTCAAGCAATATAAAAAACATGCGATTAGATATATTTGTGGGAATATTTCCCATGCTATGAGGTCGGATTTGACAATAAAAACATTGACAAAATGTTGGTTTTCAACAAGAAGTTTATTCAACAGTATTGCAAAGTCATAGTTTATTTACTTGTACACAGGATAATGGTTCGCATTGTGTTCTAGAATAGGCTGTTTGTAGAAGAGTTTATTCAGCAAGTACTTTCGTTGATTTATAGCTGCCTCAGTTGCTTCTTCCCATCCAAAGCCTTCTGTGTCCATAAGACTTTGTTTTGTCGCCATTACTTTTCGATATTCAACAGTTTTCTTTAATCCATGCATCCATTTGAGATACTCAAATAAAACAGCTCGTAGCTCTTTTCTGTATGTCGGTACCAAGTCGTTACTGGCTTTGATTTTACCAGTCTCTGCCTTTTCGCCAGCTTGTTCATAATTATCAACTAACTGTTGCCATTTGTTCTCATGGCGTTGTATTGCTTCTATCTGAATCCGTTGCCACACACTTTCTTCATCTCCATCATGACTGTCGTTTGAAGACTCCGATGTTGTTGTGTCCTGAGACTGACTTCCAACTGAACCTTCACTTCCCTGAGTACTATCTAAACTGGATTCTTCATCCTGGTAATGAGCGGACATGGTGGCTGTGTTAGTTCTCTCTTCCTTTCTCCTCTTGACTCAAATGAACTAGTTTTTATAGCGGCTCCTTATATATATATATATACACATTTAACACAGGCGTGGTCACCAAGCAAATGAACCTCATTCACCATGATAATTAAGCCCCACTCCAACTGGTGCTCCATGCATACATGCTTTACTTGGTTTTATGGTAGATGCAATTACACAGAAAAAAGTTGCCTTGACAGTGCGGACATATTGCTTTGGGATATCGTTTGTAGCATTCAGGCAGTAGACAATCTACGACTTCAAAGCGTCTGGTAGTACAGCGGCACGTTTCCTCTGTAGGATTAAGATCCATGAGACTGTAATGGTTACAATATCGATTGATAATCACAGCATATCCTTGTTTGAAATGAAATGTGGTTTCACAGTCACATTCTTTCTCCAGAACGATGGGGTCTTCACCAGTGTCAGCACGTTTTTTCAAATCAACCAAAAATCGTTTCATTTCAGCAAAGGTGCGACCGCACACCTGACAGTGATTCATTCGCGAGCAGGATTGAAGAAGTTCCTTCATACAGCATGTTTTCTTTCGATCCATATTGTAATAACGGATATGGTGGCCTTGTCAGTTTCCTCCCTCTCTCCTCTTGACTGTCAAATCAAAATAACTAGTTTGATTGTGGCTCCCTATATATACACTTAGCACAGGCATGGTCACCGAGCAAACGAACATCATTTACCATGGTAAATAAGCCCCAGCCCTACCTCAACTGGTGCTCCAAGTATCTATTCATCCACCCATGCATGCATGTTAATGTGGTTTTATGGTAGATGCAATTACTCAAATGAACGTTTTCTTGACACATTATTTCATCGTTTTTGGTCTGCTTCATTGGTTAGCCATTTTGTGCCGACTTTATATCCGATTCTTAATTATTATTTTTTCTCTCTCATTTTAAAACTATTAAATTGTGGGATTGTATATATTTATTAATCCAAATCGTGATCTCTCAAGTAAGTATAAAACTTGCTTTACTCATCGGAGAGAAAGAAGGCCTTGTATGTCCCGTTTGTCTCCGTTTGACCTGATAGTCCTCGGTTTGTCCTTATAGACCTTATAATGTCCTTAGTGTCCTTAGTTTGACCTTTTTGTCCTTGTCGTGAACTTAACATCTTTATAAGCTGAAACTTTCGTTGAAAGGCCATCACTTATGCTAAAGCTTCAAGCTGTTAACATGGTCAAGCGAGTGTGTCGAGATTGTCCGATTCCGAATTGTGGAGCAAAATACCTCGTGAAATTGTCCAATCATCTCACGGATGTACATCAGTTGGACCACATTCAGCGGAGAAAGTATCTACAAGAGGCAAAACTTCAACCCAAGGTAAAAGTGATCATCTATCATGACGCTGATAACACGAAAACGTCAAAGTCATGTACCACAAGTAAAACATCACCAACTCAGGAACAACAAACTCCAGACATCGTTTACCAATTATCAATACCACGAAACACAACGGATTCATTGAAAACTCGAAGTGTAGGTATTAGGAAAACAACCAAGATCAACAAACCTCGTAACCGATCAACGCATCCACTTTATCATGAATGGCTCATTATGCCGTAATATCAGTTTTTTGTAATATCACTAGTATAATTGTTTAAAAAGTACAGTAATTGGACTCAACCAAGGACCACATCCAAGGACAAAAAGGTCAAACTAAGGACACTAAGGACATTATAAGGTCTATAAGGACAAACCGAGGACTATCAGGTCAAACGGAGACAAACGGGACATACAAGGCCTTCTTTCTCTCCGATGAGTAAAGCAAGTTTTATACTTACTTGAGAGATCACGATTTGGATTAAAATATATATACAATCCCACAATTTAATAGTTTTAAAATGAGAGAGAAAAAATAATAATTAAGAATCGGATATAAAGTCGGCACAAAATGGCTAACCAATGAAGCAGACCAAAAACGATGAAATAATGTGTCAAGAAAACGTTCATTTGAGTAATTGCATCTACCATAAAACCACATTAACATGCATGCATGGGTGGATGAATAGATACTTGGAGCACCAGTTGAGGTAGGCTTGGGGCTTATTTACCATGGTAAATGATGTTCGTTTGCTCGGTGACCATGCCTGTGCTAAGTGTATATATAGGGAGCCACAATCAAACTAGTTATTTTGATTTGACAGTCAAGAGGAGAGAGGGAGGAAACTGACAAGGCCACCATATCCGTTATTACAATATGGATCGAAAGAAAACATGCTGTATGAAGGAACTTCTTCAATCCTGCTCGCGAATGAATCACTGTCAGGTGTGCGGTCGCACCTTTGCTGAAATGAAACGATTTTTGGTTGATTTGAAAAAACGTGCTGACACTGGTGAAGACCCCATCGTTCTGGAGAAAGAATGTGACTGTGAAACCACATTTCATTTCAAACAAGGATATGCTGTGATTATCAATCGATATTGTAACCATTACAGTCTCATGGATCTTAATCCTACAGAGGAAACGTGCCGCTGTACTACCAGACGCTTTGAAGTCGTAGATTGTCTACTGCCTGAATGCTACAAACGATATCCCAAAGCAATATGTCCGCACTGTCAAGGCAACTTTTTTCTGTGTAATTGCATCTACCATAAAACCAAGTAAAGCATGTATGCATGGAGCACCAGTTGGAGTGGGGCTTAATTATCATGGTGAATGAGGTTCATTTGCTTGGTGACCACGCCTGTGTTAAATGTGTATATATATATATATAAGGAGCCGCTATAAAAAACTAGTTCATTTGAGTCAAGAGGAGAAAGGAAGAGAGAACTAACACAGCCACCATGTCCGCTCATTACCAGGATGAAGAATCCAGTTTAGATAGTACTCAGGGAAGTGAAGGTTCAGTTGGAAGTCAGTCTCAGGACACAACAACATCGGAGTCTTCAAACGACAGTCATGATGGAGATGAAGAAAGTGTGTGGCAACGGATTCAGATAGAAGCAATACAACGCCATGAGAACAAATGGCAACAGTTAGTTGATAATTATGAACAAGCTGGCGAAAAGGCAGAGACTGGTAAAATCAAAGCCAGTAACGACTTGGTACCGACATACAGAAAAGAGCTACGAGCTGTTTTATTTGAGTATCTCAAATGGATGCATGGATTAAAGAAAACTGTTGAATATCGAAAAGTAATGGCGACAAAACAAAGTCTTATGGACACAGAAGGCTTTGGATGGGAAGAAGCAACTGAGGCAGCTATAAATCAACGAAAGTACTTGCTGAATAAACTCTTCTACAAACAGCCTATTCTAGAACACAATGCGAACCATTATCCTGTGTACAAGTAAATAAACTATGACTTTGCAATACTGTTGAATAAACTTCTTGTTGAAAACCAACATTTTGTCAATGTTTTTATTGTCAAATCCGACCTCATAGCATGGGAAATATTCCCACAAATATATCTAATCGCATGTTTTTTATATTGCTTGAGATATGGTATAGTGAATTCAGGAGAACTGTGACTAATTATTCAAATTGCGCGCATCCTTTTGAAATCAATTTATTTTTAAACAATAACGGAAAACAGTTCCAAACAATTACCAAAGTTTGTGAAAGAATAACGCTTGTCTTAAACTAACGAATTACTATAATATTCACAACAAGTTAAAAAGTCGTTTAGGTGTATAACGAATTTTATTACAAAATCAGTATACTGAATATTTACATTCAATTTGATCAAGTTTAACAAATAGCAAATATAAGAGTTATTTAGCTAGGTTTTCTTGATTAGGATTGTGTTTTGGTTTGAAAACATATTTTCTTGGGTACAGTTTTCTTGCTTTGGGATTTCTTCCTCCCAATTTTCTGGTACAGAAAATTGATTTAGTTCTTCTTCTTCTTTTTCTGCTTCTTTTACAAAGTTAAAATGAATAGAACCTGGGTAAGGATAAGCTTTATAATACAAGTTCATATGTCCATAGTAGAGAATAGAACTCACTACACATGTGAGAGGTGAGCTTCGAGGATACTTTTCGAGTTCAATGAGGGCCAGGTGGATCGTTGTTCTTGCGACTTTTGGTAGTTCTGGTAGATAGCTTTTCCAAGAATCGCATGCCGTTTCCCATACTTCTTGATAATCCATTTCTTGGACTGCATCATCATAATAACGGTCCAAGGTTTCCAGATCCATTTTGGGATGCTTGCTTGGTTGAACAAAGCCTTGGCAGTTCTTAACCATTTCATGCTTGATTTGATCTTTCATCAATCCAGCGAAGATTAAATTCAACATAACAGAGAATTGATGGCACGCTTCATCTCTGTCCAAAGCTTCTACTTCATCAACGATTAGATGTTTCTGGATCCACATATTCTCAGCAACTATTAAACTTGATTGATCTTCTTAGCTTGATGTTTTCAATGAATGAAAATTCAAATTTGCCTCGAACGTTTTGAACCGTTGGAGGAGACAATAGACGCCAGAGCAGCACAATAGATGGTTTATGAAAACAATAACAAACCTGTCACACCCCTTTTTTAAATTAATGCAGCTCATTATTTTTGCTCACTCTTTTAATTTATACAGCTCACTCTTTTTGCTCACTCTTTTTGCTCACTACTCGGATTTACCGGTGCCTACTATACTACTACTAAATATTACAGCATAAGAATAATGAATATTTTGTAATGGAATATACAGTCATTGTCATTAAGGTTGTCCACCTCGGAAAAGCACATTTGCACATTTGCACTTTTACACATTCACAAAATCACGTGTCTCATTATATATTCGTTTTGCGCACGTGGAACCCAGAGTCAATACGATTACCGACATGGCAGCCGGACAAGTGCAAATACTTCTTTCTCTAGAAGTGCGCGAGGGGGGAGGGGGGGGGGGGGGGGGGGGGGGGAGGGGTTCCTATATTATTATAATTCGGCTGGTACGGGTGATGGTACAAATGAATAATAATATTAAACTTGAAAACTTGTGATCGTCGGCTGTCCATTTACCATTTTCTTCAGTTCTTTATCAGTTCTTTGTTTTGTCTGTTTGATTGTTTGTGTTTATTTGGCTTGTTATAGTTGTTGCTTATTTGTTTACTTTCTTACTTCTCTATCTATCTCTCAACCTTACGTTATGCTTTTCAGGTGAAGGTGTTCATTGTGGTTCTATTGTAATTAGTTTAGGTCATACCGACCATGGTTAGGTGTGTCGGGGGGGGGGGGGGGGGGGGGGGGGGGGGGGGGGGGGGGGGGATTGAAAGCATGAGACCATAATACTAAGGTCGTGTTTACACTTGAGCGCTTTACCAAGGTACAAATCAGAAAACTAATGTTAACCGCTCAACAAACAATAGTTTTCTAATTTCTACCAAGGTTCGGTAACTCGTTTACTTCAGTAAACCACCAAGTATTATGGTCTCTTGTTGAAAGGAAATGTTTAACATTTTCAAATGTCCATGTCTACGTGCTGAGAGAGAGAAGCCAGTAAGACAAAAAGTACTAGTTCTAAGCATGACACGGACTAGCAATATAGAGGGTGGCCTTTCCATTACCTGACGGGTCCTCATCTCTTTAATTTTATCATCAGACTAGCCGGAAAAGATAATCTATAACAATCTTTCGGGACCAAATGTTACTGTCGACCGGCTTATCGAGGTGTCACGGCCGTTTTAGAGAGATAAGAAATTATAGTATTTGCAGGGACCAGACAAAGATGTCCGTCTTTGAGAGGTGTCGCCCGTCCGCATAGCTAGACGCAGTTGGGTGTGACCTACAGTTTGCAGGTGTTGCGTGACATTTTAAATTTTAATCCAACAAAAACAAATATATAATATTTGAAAAGAGTACACCAAAATTAGCAAAAGTAAAAAAATTGAAGTAATTTCGATGAATAGAGCGAAAGCCTGGGCGACCGAAGTTGGCTTTTTTCTTCTTTTTTTTTGAAATTTAAAATGTCACGCAACACCTGCAAACTCCCCATTCCTGTGGTAAAAATCTCTCTTCTCTCGTTAACACAGGAATCCCAAGGAGAAGAAAATAATTCCGAGGATAAGCTACTAATGATTGGCGGACATCCGTATAGGAAATAGTAAAAAAGTTGATTTACCTCTCTACAGTTATGTATTCCCCATTTAAACCTCTGTGCGCTAGATGTGTGCGTGGTTTCAAGGACTATGAGGAATGATAAGACCGCTGACCACACCATGGCGGCTGTTGAACCTTTACCTGTGAATCAAAGTAGTTGTAAATGTCTCCTGATGAATTTGGCAAAGATTTTGAGCAGCTACAACATCTAGTATAGTAAGGCGAAAAATTAGAAAAGACGATTTTCTGCCATACATTTACTGTATGGAAATTGCTGCGCCATGTATTTTTGATACAACCATCTCCAAATTCGTCGATCTTCTAGGTTTCTCGACGTTGCATACAGTGTGTATATTGTAACCCTAATTACATAAATTGAGAAAATAGTAATAACAATAACAACAGTTCTCACGAAGCTAAAAAATAACATCAGCCAGTACAACAAAAACATAACTGGGTTTGTTTTTCTTCAGAATTTTGGTCATTTTAATTTTCAGTCATGAAACACTTAATTTTCCAGTCCAGTATCCTAAGAAATCGCGCGCTCTGATTGGTTGTTATAACATATCTAACATATAACGCGCGCTCTGATTGGCTAATAGAGCGTGCACCAATTCTCCATGGATGCACGCTAATGACGTCATGGAAAATCACTTGCCAACTTTGTTGTTCAAATAGTTTCATGAACTGAAAGACGCTTCAAAGAGCGAAATGAACCTCAACAAAGACAGGAAAACAATGCATTTAATAATAATAATAATAATAACTTTATTATTTATATAGCGCTTTTTCTTGTGCTCAAAGCGCTGTTTATATAATTTACAGTATAAATATATAATATTTAAAGGAATTACGCTTTATCATTCTGAGAAGAAGTCAAGTGCTATAGGGAAGCTAATTGGTTGTTGAAGCGTGCGGAATTTTCTATATCTGATCACGGTCCGGTATACACCTATTTAAAAAAACGCTGGCATCTGAAATCTGAATCTGAAATCTGAGACGACCGAGAGGGATTGTAATGCACAAAACGTTATCATTATTGTGGGTATTGTGATCTATCTTGTAATTACGTTACTGGAATATGCCACGACCTTTAGGCGAAGACCTGCGTTGGCAAATAGTGTGGCTACGAGTGTTTTTAGGTCACAGATTCAGATTTTAGATTCAGATTTCAGATGCCAACGTTTTTTGAAGTAGGTGTATATCCTAGCATACCGGACTGCCCCTCAATAACACAATTTGAATCACTTTTTCTTTCTTTCTTTTTTTTGCAGCGTACTCAACAATGTTGAAAGAGGGTGGCAAACGACTAAACGCCATTCAACCTTTACGAGAACAAAAGAAATGTTGAATCGCGATGTTAAAGCAAAGTTTAAACTCATTCAACATTGATTCAACACGTTTCAAGCGGGTGGCAAACCGTTTCAACATCGCTATTCAACAAAATCGAACGAATGTTGAAGACAATGTTGAATCCGTTTGCCAGGGCCTTTTGTCTAGAGCTTATCGAAATCTTGAGATATTTTAGAAAAACTGATTTCAACGATCTTTGTTTGTCGTTGCCAAGGAAACCTCGATCGAGCTGAAATTGACATGATTCTAAATTTCCATCTTTGTCCGATAACTGGTGCAAAAGTCGTCAGTTGATCGGTCTAGGATAAGTCTATCAATTAGCCGAATGAATAGTAGAAGTGTGGTCAGTAAAATCCACCTTAAGGTGACTCCGTTATATCATTCTCGGCGCACTCGTCTATGACAAACTTTGGGTCATAACTTCCTCTGCTTTTATGCAATTGCCATAAAACATTGGCAACTATTAGAGCTTTCATTCATCTATTATACAATATAATTCAATTGCACTGCAGAACATTTTTTTAAATAATATTAGAACTTAAGCTAAACTCAATATTTTGGATAAAATTGGATATTGCGAAAAATCTGTCGCATCCCCGGGTTGTTTTCATGCGGGTATTTTCGTGAAAAACGCTCTAATGGCGCTGAAACGCCGTCACAGCATCGAAAGTAGTAAGAACAACACATTAGTGAAAAAAAAGTTTTATTATTTACGAAAAATCTTGAAATACGGAGAGATGTTTTAAAGCCACATACATTTACTGTAAATATGCAAATTAAACAACGGTCTTCACAGATAATGAGCTTGGGCTCCCTGTGTTGAAACCAGGGAGGTGCAAGTGAGGGAGATGGAGACGCTGTTCCAATAGTTCGCTCTGATTGGTGGAAACATACTATGACCAATTGTTAATGACTCATGTGTCTTTTTGACTCAAATGTCCCACGGGGGAATAAAATTAAATGCGGTCGTTGCTATGTAAATCAGCTAAATTTCTCTTGGAAGGAGGTTATAAAGCTCTTGAATACTCTAGACTTGTGTTTGAATGTTTGTAGCGATCGCTTGTTGGATCGCGTTTTTGTTTTGGAATCTATCAACGGTAGTCATATGTGCGTGTACACACGAAGTTTTTCGCCTTATGGATCGCATTCGTTGGTTTGCCTTCTTCACCATTTTGTTTCTTGTTATTGCTGAAGAAGCTAAAATATTATCAATTGTTTGCTTCCTACGAAGCATAGAGTGCAACACTAAAACCATGAAACAGTGCTAACTTTAATTAGCACTAAATAGTGCAATGTCTTTTGTTTTCTATTGTTTCATTGGTGCAGTTAGCACTAGCTAAATAGTTTGTACTGTTTCACTCAACCGACGCTCAACACCTCTAGGGACCGGCTCCAATTGTTTTAGCGGCATAATTGACTATGTATTTACTTACACTCTTGCGATAGCTTTGTATTAGAAACAACAAAAGACTCCAAGTTATACAATAGGCCAGCGTTCCTCGTTAGCTTCTCTTGTTTGTACCAACTCCAACATAATTACAAAATAGCAATATAACATTCGAATCTTAGGTTTAACTTTGCTCTATTAAAAATCAAGTCGTAGAAGACCATTTGGGGTTAAGAAAACAACAGTTTGGTCTCGGCTTCCCTTACGACAGTCGAGTCGATAGTGTGTGCTCGACTTGATTGTAAAAATACCCCAATAGCTTTTTGTGTGCAGAAAACAAACCTATTTTGGGCGTAGTTTCACTGGGAACATTCGCAAGCCGTTTCCTTTGTCTTTTCTAATGAATGTCTCTCAGTGGAATTTGTTTTTGTCTAAAAACATACTTATAAAACGCATCGTATTACAGTCATTCAGTAGAACTCTTCTCGTAGAGAAACCGGTACAGGATTTGGCTTCTCTCTTTCAGGATTTCAAGGAACGCTTTAGCTTTCGGCTAGCAGTGGTAAGTAACAATATTTAGTATTCAAGATTAAAAACTACTGACTAGAAGTATGCGAGCTTAGTAGGTTTTGCATTGTTAAAAGTTCCCCGCTAATTGATAACCTACAATAAAATGAAAGCGAGCCCGAATATAAATAAACGCTGTGTTGGCAGCCGGCCAAGGTCTTGAAAATACTAAATGGCCGCAATCAAAATATTTCATGATTTTCAAGGAATCATCTTAGCTTATTGAATTCAAACCCTCCTATAAAGTTGTTAAGTTGTAAAGTACTTCTGGTGAGCGTCATAGTATTCAATTTGAAAAGTATCTCTTTTCCGGGCATAGAATATACGAAAGACTCTCTCGTGTTTTGTTTTCTCGAATTATTTTTCAAAAGTGAACTGGGTAATTTGGGAATTCGTTGAAAATAATGAAATATTTTGATTGCCGGCCATTTAGTATTTTCAAGACCTCAGTTGGCCGGCTGCCGGTTGACACAGCGATAAATCAATGATAATCTCTTCCTTTCCTTTGCAAAATATAAGTAATCGAAAGTTTTCTAAACTAAGAAATTCTTCTGTAAGTAATTCTTCTGTATGAAAAATAATCAACTCAATCGCTTCAACGTTGTTCCATCTTAGACCACGCGTCCATTCCCTAGAACATACTGAAATATTTTCTTTTAACACATGAAGAAACACATATTGATGTGGAAGTACTTGAACTGAATGACTGTTGATATCAGTAGGTTTGAAATGGGAAAACATCGAGGCAAATGGATTGGGTTTATTGCCGCAATACGGTTCATGCAGTAGTTTCAACACGAAGATAAAATTCGTATTGTCGCGCGCCCATGTAATTTCTGTTTAACAACTTTTTGTTTTCAAATAACTGTTTCATTAGGTAACGATATCTTCACATGTGAAGATATCAGTTTTCGAAGAAGAAAACTATAGGTAATTTCATCGATTAAGAAGGTCATAACTGAGAAAACAAATCATTTTCATGATGAAATAGTAACGTATAGACGTGTGAGTTGATCTTTGATCACTTTTTAATTAATCAGGTTTGACGTCATGAAGTTCATCAGCAAATGGTTGCCCCTAGTAACCATCGTGTTTGTCTGGGCACAGCTCCCCCACCCATCCAGCGCCAGAGTAGCTGCTCCAATGAGCGAGTACGCTGACGTGTTTGACTTTGACGCGGGCTCAAAAGACGATGCGCCAAAGGGAAAGTACGCTATCATGTTTGACGCGGGCTCAAGTGGAACTAGAGTAAAGGTGTACAGGTATGTACAACGTAGAGGTGGCTTACAAGTCTCTGACTTCCAAGAACTTGATGTGCCTAAGCCAAACAAGGTCAGACCTGGATTGAGCTCCTTCGCTAAGAATACGAGCGCCATTGGTGATTATTTGAAGCCACTTCTTGAAGGCGCAAAGAAAGTCGTACCAGACAACCAGGAATCTTCTACGACCCTACGAATATTTGCTACCGCAGGAATGCGCTTGCTCGACAAAAAGGAGGTAGGTGAATGGATTTGAATCCAACCAAAATATCTGTTGTGGTTGAATTTTTCCCACTGGTAATTTAACTTTTTCTGAGGATTGTTCTAAGCTATAGCAGTAGGTTAAAGGTTTAGGGTTTTATGGTGGGTAAGTTATGTGTTTAGGTTAGTTGTAAAGGATTAAACTGAAAGGAAGTGAATTAAGAAACGAAAACAATGGACCGTAAAAAATTTAAATCAATGAAAAATTTCAAACCACAACATATCCAAGCACTTTACTTAGTTTGAAGTGTACAAAGTAGACCCCATTTTAACCAAATACTAATTTGTAGCCGACTCTCAACTGTGGACAAGAAGCCAGTATCTTCGTCGTTCTATTAAAACGGTACATCAATTGAGTAAATTCACGTCTTTCTTCATCACACAGATTCGCGCTATCATCGACGAGGTTGATTCTCTACTGACAAATAAAGACATCAACACTTTCTTGTACAAACGAGGAAACACAAAAGTGATAAGTGGTCAAGACGAGGCGATCTACGACTGGGTTACAGTCAACTTCTTGAAAGGAGCATTTTCTGGCAAATCAAAGGGGAAAACTTACGGAGCTCTCGACATGGGAGGTGCTTCACATCAGAACGCATTCAAGGTGCGTTGATTCACTTTATGCATGCCTGTAAAGCCGCATCTACACGAGCAAATTTTCCTTGACAAGTTTTCCTTGACACGGAAGACTTGCTCGTGTAGACGACAAAAATATCGCCAATTTTTCCTTGTCAAGAAAAACTTGCTCGTGTAGATGAGAAAAACATCGCCAATTTTTCCTTGTCAAGGAAAACTTGCTCGTGTAGACGACAAAAATATCGCCAATTTTTCCTTGTCAAGGAAAACTTGCTCGTGTAGATGAGAAAAATATCGCCAATTTTTCCTTGTCAAGGAAAACTTGCTCGTGTAGATGAGAAAAATATCGCCAATTTTTCCTTGTCAAGGAAAACTTGTCAAGGAAAACTTGTCAAGGAAAACTTGTCAAGGAAAACTTGTTCGTGTAGATGCGGCTTAAATTGATGTTTAGACGCCGGCTGTAAAATCCGTACACTCCAGCCGTGGAAACTCCCAATGTTTGTTTTGCTACTGAGCATGCGCACTATCTATTCCCAGACAATCCCACATTGCTTGAAGCGCAAAATTTCATTTAATAAATATTGGGGTTTTTTTTATAGATTGGAAAAAAAGACCTGCCCTCAGTACATTTGAATATCGCGGGAAAACCTTACTACATCTACGCACACAGCTATCTGGGCTTTGGCGAAAAGGAAGCCAGAACCACATTTTTGGAGAAACTGGTCGAGAGTCAAGTTCGTCGCCGCCGTGGTTCCAACATCATCTTCAGTCCATGCCACAACTATGGAATCACTAGGACCATCAAAGTTAAAGGAAAGACATACGAGATACGAGGGGCTTTCTACAGGTCTGCCTTCTGTGACAAGCTAATCAAGCGATGGTTCTTCTGCGATAAATGCGCCTACAAAGATCAGCCACAATTGGTCGGTGATTTCTACTCGTTCAGTGTTTTCAACCACGCCTTCAAAGGAACGGGAGTTGTGTCGCGCAATGACGAAGAAGTTACCATGAAAATGATCAATTCTCGTGTCTTTCCCTTCTGCATCCAACGCTCAGACCAGCTTGATTTCAAGGCGGACGCATATGCAGATTTACGTTGCTTTCAGTTGAATTATATCCGAGCATTGCTGAAGTATGGCTATAGGGTAAATTGGAGCAAGTTTAGGCTTCACAACGCTGGCTCTCTCAACGGTTTTGAGCTGAACTGGACCGTGGGAGCCATGCTGCTCAATAACAAATTGATTTGAACTGACTACGTAGAAGAAGGATGCGAAGTGTACACAAAATAAGTCGGAATAAATCGTTTGAGCATTGAGTGAAAAACAGTTTATATGTCTGGGACTCTTTGATACTACATCTCGTCACATTCACTTCCTTAAACCTTCTAATCTTTCCTCGCGTAATAACTTTCTCTTTCATTGCTTTTTCCTCCCGTCTCAAGAGTGCAGTTCCCTCCCCCCTTCCCCCCCCCCCCCCCCCCCCGTCCCACCTCAGTTAAATTTGTAAAAATTCACGTTCACGATGGGAGAGGGGCCAGGGGGAAGTGGTGGAGGGAATTTTCAACGAGCATGTGTAATGCAGTACAATCCGTCATGCTTTACCAACCTCGTGCAGGTCATTCGATTTCACAATCACATAATAATAATAATAATAAACTTTATAATAAATGAACTTTGCTATTTCGAGCTCCCCGATTTTTACAATATTTTAAAACTATTTTTCTTCCTTTATTTTCGAATTAGAGGGGTTCTACTGTTAGAATACAAACACTACTGAAACCATGAAACAGTGCTAACTTTAATTAGTAGAATTACACAGGTGATTATAGAAAATCAAGCGCGCTGATTGGTCGAGAACTTCGGACTATTTCTCGATAGTTACCTACAGCATTTTGACAAAATGGCTGCCAGCTTTTGAAATATGAAATAAAAATTTATTTTCTTTAAAATGCTTATTTATTTTTATTTTTTCAAGTAATCACCTGTGTAATTCTACTAAAACAATTAGTCACCTCAGGCTCAGTGAATAGCAGTGATAATAACCGGTTATTATTCACCGATATTCACCTCGCCTTTGGTGACTAATTGTTACTAGTACTAAATAGTGCAATGTCTCTTGTTTTCTATTGTTTCATTGGTGCTATTTAGTACTAAATAGTTAGTACTGTTTCACGGTTTTAGTGTTTCACTCTAGACCTATCAACATGAGTGCGCTATATAAGAACTGCATTAATTAGTACCAAGAGACCTTAACCTTAGTTCATGTTCTCTTGTAGCAAATGAACAATTTACGGTGCATTATGGGATTCTCTTCAGAACACAGGGAGCCCACGTCGAGTGATTAATGTTACATACCGACTTCCTTTATGACGTTTAAAACCTTTTTCAATGACACCTCGCTCTAGTGCTCGTTCTGTTACTGTAGTTGTTGACTTACAAATGCATTTTACGTTCAGAACCGACTCTGAATAATCATCATTGATAAACAACTGGACGACTTACCTGAAACTTTGATACTGAAGCACGCACGGTAAACAAATAAATTTCTCCAGAAATAAATGATTTTGTTATCTGTCAGTATGGCAACGATGAAGATGTAGCTACCGTGCCGCGCGGTTAAGAGAGTGCGCCATTCAATACTGCAGACAGGAGGAGTGATATGGATAAGTGTTTTCACATTCCTGTATTTCCTCAAGCCCGTGTCACGCGTAAGCAACACAACCTGCGTCACGCAAAGGCGCTTGATCGTCACGTGGGATCGAAAGCGCAATGATGGAGTTTTGACGATAAAATGGCGCGACTGCGCTCCACGCCAATCATTGTGTTTATTTCATACTAGTATATGGACCAGGCCTTGGGCTCGATGGTGGTGGTATTGATGTAGAGGGGGGACGAGGGATTGGACAGACCACGCCCATGCGTAAACTTAGTTACCCCCTTTCTCTCCCACTATTTCATATCTCATTCATTCATTCATTATCATATCTCAGTATCCTCTTCTTAATTCACTGAATGAAAAGAGATAATGTAGTCGTAAAATCGTTCCAATGTATTTTATTCTGTTGTGTTTTTAATTGTTTTTCATAAGGTTTTAATTGATATATTTACGAGTACAATGCTCTGGCACCATATCATTGTTGCGATGGTGGTACCTCCTGTATAATGATCCTTCCGGTTATAGTCACTTGGCTACTGACGTGAATGGAATCAGTCGGAAAGTCAGAACAGTTTTTAATCACCATGGCAACGCGCACTGGCCCAGAAAGATGGTTGCTACAGTAACCAGATATACTGCCGTGCCAAAAGACTGGAAGGACACTGGGCCTGTTATTGTTCACCAACATCAAGCTGTCGTAAACAGCGTCTATGGGGCCTGGGGACGAACAAGGTTTTCCGTCAAACAGGAATTCCCATTTCTTGCAGCACGTGCCGCACAGACTCACGTGGGTGTCGCCTTGGTAGGTCACGTGCAAGGCGGTGTTGCTAAGCAACTTTTGAAATGTACACGCCTGTCAAATAAAACCAACAAGATTTTTAACGACAGTAAGGGTATCCCATGATGCAGTATTGCTTGAAATTAATCGGCGTCACTTCCGGTCTCGTGAGTGATTCAGTTTCATCAGCTCCTCAATGAATTCAAGCACTGATACCAAGCAATTGTCCCAAAAGGCAATAAATTCTAGCATATGTATACAACTAATTAAAAAAGACGTTGTCCTAGGTTTTGTTGCACTTGCATTTTGCATGGTAATGGGTGTGTCTATTTTGGGGTTCCAAAACCCGCAAACAAATATCAGGGAAGCTCTGACAGTCAACCATGATCTCAGCAACGCACCGGCGAAAATCTGACACATGTATTGATCAGTCCATAATGCACTTTGGTCTGGAAATGCAATATCCAACAAAACCTAGGACAACGTTTTTTGAATTAGCTGTATATCCGGTACTGCATGTCGGTACTGAGTGACGCGTTACAATACTCACATGAATTTCGCCATTCTGTTTGTTTACATCCAAAGTAAACGTACACTGTTTCCAATTACTATTTGCTATATCCCCGGCATCGCCCTTTGTACCTGGCGGACCAGGAAATCCCGTATTGCCTTTACGACCCGGGATCCCGTGTCTCCCCGGTCGACCTGAATTTCCCAAATCCCCTCGATGGCCAGCAGGTCCATTTATTCCTGGTCTCCCTCGTTTACCCGGTGTTCCCCGGTTCCCCTTGGTACCCTTGATGGTTATTGTCCCTCCTCCATGTATGGTACCCGGTTCTCCACAGGCTCCTCTTGTACCGGTTAACCCTGTGGTACCTCTGAGACCGGGTAGTCCTGGTTCTCCATTGATTCCCTTTGCGCCTTGGATCCCAGTAAGGAGCTCACATGATTCTAGCATCTATAAATAGAAATATACCATACTTGGATTTATATGACCTACGAGTGATATGACAATCAGTGTGGCCGTGTTTATTTTGACCTGTAAAAAAATATTTAAACGCTAAACATTTGAATATAATCTAGCAGAGATTTCCCTTATACTATGTACATCAGATCGTGGAGTGGTACTACCTATAAAACATCTGTACATAACATCATTTCATTACCTACCAGTGGACAATCCCAGACGTCGTGAATCGATTGCGATTCACAGCGACAAAACATGGACAACACAATCGTCAATGCAACCAAAGGTACCCTATCCATTCTACAGTATTAGTGAACGACGATTACCCTTCTGTAGTCGCTGATATACAAAGTTCCTAAACTAGGATTGCAGCTAAGTTCTGATTCAGTAATGAATCCTGTGTTCAGAGTTGCATGTCCGCCCAGGAAAATCAAAACAAAATCTACATGGCGTGACGAGTCATTTGATGCCCAAAAGAACAAAACAAACTATACTTATATTCGGCCTTTACCCCCTCTTTTTGGAAAGACTATAAGCAGACCCCTGGAGTGGAGGGGTGGTTACTACAGAAATTCTGACTCGACGATGTGACACGCTAGAACATCGAATCGACTTACGTAAGTGAGAACGGTCTCATCCGCGCTGGCCGCAAAACAAGTGCTTACCAAAAGTCCAGTCAATAAGATGAATGTACAGAGAGATGGTCGTTGTGGGGGTGAGGTGACCGTTAGTTGAGGCTCGACTGTATGTATTATTTTAGGGACCTTTTTGACTTGCAGTTAAATTGAACAGCAACTAATATATATTTTTTCCTTTATTTTCAGAATTTCTACAAAAATGAGAATACGCGGTAGGGATATAAAAACACGTATAAGTCTTGACGCGAGGAAAATCAGTTATACGTCATCATTAAAGCTCGTAAAACCACAATTAAAAAACTGAAACAGCCCTTAAATTTCTGATAATTTATTCCAAGTAATGTTTGATCTATTGCGATGGTGAAACCTCGCGAATTAGTATCCTCCCCTCGGGGTTATAAACATTGATATTGACCGGCTCAAGAGAACCAGGAATTCCTCGACAGTTTTCAAGATGAAGAGCAATCCGTACACGTCCTGGAGGAAAGGGAACTTCACAGAGCCCTTCGATTCTACCGTAACTATGATGCGGGAAGTCGTTACGAAATCCTCCCGACATAATGGCATCGATAACGCTTGGTCGTGTGCACTCCGCGTCGTTGAAGGTGAAGTACCATCGTTTGCAACATCTTCGACATAAACCTATTTGGAGACTTCCCTCGTAGATTACATGAACAGAGGTCAAGGATGTCTTTTTCGTGAACTCGCATTCCTAAAATATAAAGTGAGCGAGTAAGTGAGCGAGTGGGTGTGCGAATGAGCAAGCGAGCGAGTGGGTAAGGGGTAAGTCCACACTAATCGGTTTTTAATTTGTTTGCAAACGTATACTTTTTCCTACGTATTTGCCGATGACAGTCCACGGTACATGTGCGAGTTGCCACCCGCAACCCCCCCCCCCCCCCCCCCCCCCCCCCCTCCCCATACCCCCCCCCCCCCCCCTCCCCCCACCGTGAGTGAAGAAAAGAGCGAAACTGGTCAAGACTGATCTATCAGAGAAAACAAAATGGCATGAAGTCAGCACCTTAAGCAACCCATCGTCTTGCTCACTATCCATCGCCCACGTACATTTTGTCCATGTCGACATAGATTCCCCTGGTGGACCTCGATCTCCGGTAGCCCCTCTACTACCTTGGTGGCCTTCCTGCCCCTGATTCCCGGGGAAAACAGAATACCCCTGCCGTCCCTTCAAGCCCTTGGGGCCGACTTGTCCTGGTCCTCCGCGCAATCCAGAATATCCGAGATTGCCAAGTTCTCCTCTCGAGGCTGGCGCACCAGAAGGTCCGGGACGTGATGATCTAGAAAATCCCCATGGTCCCGGTGGTCCTGGTCTTCCTGGAGATCCAGATGGTCCGCTTCTCCCTGGGGGTCCTTCTTCTCCGAGTGATCCTTTGGTGCCTTTAGGTAGAGGATTGCAGGCTCCGGCCATCTGTCGATGAATAGAAAGCATAAAAATTACAGATACCTTAAACTGCTGACCTTGCATCCTCAAGGTACTAAGGCCTGTTTCAAGCCTTAAATAGCAGAAAAACGAAAAAAATTATAATGTCTAATCATTTTGACTAAACATCACAAAACTTGGCACAGCTTGAGAGTTTTATATCCTCTACTCATTTAAGTGAATGAAATCCAAAACAGCGTATCACGTGGTTAACCACGTGACAAAGAATGTTGAAAACAAAATATAAAATGCGGTCGCCAGTTTTTAAGAGGAAAGTGAAAGCAAATAGTTGTGTATAATTATGTTTATGATCATCTATTAACCCTCGTTTAGAAAACCTGTCTCCCGCTTATTGCAAGGAGAATATTTCGGAAAAGGGGTCACGTGACCATTTCATCAGATTATATTTCTGTAGTTTTCTCTTAAACTATATATAATTACGAGGTTTTCTAAACGCTATCTTGTTTAACTGGTTATCCTTAACGCTATTACGTAAAAGGTATTTCATTGTGAATTGAATTCGCGACCGCATTTAAGAAAAACTATATTTTCCTCCATAAGGTCACGTGACCACATGACGTCACAATTGTTAGATCCTAATTGTCTCAAATCTTGTATATAACCTAATGCCTAAATATGAGTGCCTAAGTAAATTAGAGCAGCGAGTTATTACAAGAAATGTGATTTTCCAAGTTGCCCCTTGAGTCGTGCTAAGTCGCCGAGTGGACTCAAGTGAGCAATATGAAATACACAGTTCATGTATAAAAAAAACGGTTATACGCGTGTGCTGATCAGCCCCACGCAGTGCAACTGCTCATTAACGTTTTACGATTTCTCTAGAGGTTTAGAAGGTGTGATGTAGTTCAACACAAAGATTGTATGATGAGTTCGTTTGCACGCAAAATCCGTGCATGTGATTAAGGATCAGTTCGACGTCCAAAGTCCCTCCAATCCAACGATGATAATTTTAAAATCTCAACAACTCATGGATCCCTAGCCAGGGAATTGAATACCAACATAAGGCAAGATCTAAAGCTAGTATAGTTACTTCAACAATTGCTTTTCTACTGATAGACTGGTGAACATGCCGTACTATTTCTACTTTGTTTACTTACTTCTTGGCAGTCGCGCTGTGTCCACGCGCGCCGCTGTGGTTGTTGCCCATTAGAGCAGGAAATGAACAGAAAACACGAGCACAGCAACGCTACAATTTCCATATCAGCGCCACATTCTCTGTCAAACGGTAAATGTAAATGCAATGAGCTTAACCACGATATTCAGAATGTACAACTAAATATAGTTTACAGGATATTCATGAGCAATGTCCGTCAGCGTCAGAATGAGCGCAGCTTTCTCGATTACGTATTAAATAACCTTCTAAAATAAGATCGCACGAATTAGACTTAGAAGTTTAAAAATACCTACCAGAGAATGTAGCAGAATATCCGCGCGGTTTGACGAAGGAATAATTTCTATGGAATCAAACAAGTCGAAACTCTTTTTCTGCGTGTTTGGACCAGCGTGACAGCGATGACCTCCCGTTTGATGGAGAAACTCGATCCTAGCTGCTGGGTCACATTACTAATTTATTTTTATCGATACCCGCGGAAATTACTTCTGACGCTCTTCCCTCCCATGCTCTCATCTCTTCACTCCTCCTTTCACCCTCCTAGGCCTAGTCCATCCCCAGAAATTGTAGCACAGGTATCCCAATCATTTCCTGGTTCATTACTATAGTATCTAGAACAATTATCTAGAACCTAGAACGGAAATTTTTCTTTCTCTTGCATTTGGATTAATTTGCAAGTAAAGTTTTGAAATGCCTGTTCTTTTTACTTCTTTTCAAGTTTACAATGCACAGGAAGCCCAAGAAGTACGTCTATCAATAATATACCGAACAAATCTTCAGTGATATGATCCACCATTTCAAAATGTCAATCAAACCTTTTCTTCCCTATTTCACCACAAATAGTCTATTTATTTGCTTTTCAATCAAATGTTCAGTTTTATTGTTCAGCTCATTCTCTCTCTGTTAAACACGTTCAAGAATAACCAAATAAGCCTGGAATCGAGCCATAGCCCCTTGATTTCTAGTCGGGCCACCCCACGTTCTTTCTCTTCGAACCAAGGTAAAATGGCCGCCATGATTTCTTCCTCTCCACGTGTTTTGCGTTTAAACGATCGTAATTCGTTCTACGATCGATTATTTACACTCCAAACGACTGATTTTTACTTTTAGATGCCTGGAGGTGTTACAGTTAAAGACGTTAATGCTCACGCATTCGTGAAGGCCTTGGGAGCCTTCCTCAAAAAGTAAGCCCGAAGGAATTGTAGTGTGAGTTTGTGTTTAGCAATCGATGTATTAGAACTAGAAGTAGAACCAGAATCTAACGTCAGAAGCTATGATTTGTCATTTATTGTACCATTTGTGCTGTGTACTCTGATTACTGTGACTAGACTCTAACATTAGTTGACGATTCATCTTGTTTTGACTGAATTTCAATTTATGACTTTAATGTGTATTTTGTAGTTGTAAGCTTACATTGTAGTTTCTGATAGAAAGATACATGATCGTGTGAACATTAGGACGTTATATTTCTTCAGTCGATCTCTGAATAAACAAGGATAACTAAGAATCAGTTTCAACTGTACTAAACTGGAGGACAATATTATACACTAATAAGCTTACATTCAACTCGTAAGCTGGACAATTCAGCCTTAGCCCCTTGGCCCTTATCAATATCTGAGAGAGAAGGTGTCGTTCAACATATAAGGGTGTCTGTGAATGAGAATGTTGACTGCACATGTATACATATGTATTTATTATATAGTCAAGTCAATCCGTGCGCTCTGATTGGCTGAAAACTGTGCTGTATCAGAGAACGGAGCACGGTTTGATGACGCTGTTTTTCGGCTGTTTGGTTTGGTTCAAAATTCTGAAGAAAACAAACCAAGCGCGCGCTCAATGGCGTAACTGGCGTCAGTAGCGCACGCACTTCACTCGCTAAAATGTTATTCAAAAACACAACAGAATCCTCAACTTTCTTGCCCTTTTTCTCACCATTGTATATAATAAAGCAAATAGAACAGCTTTTTCCGTGCTCTGTTCAGTAATACAGCACGAAGGAAGTGCCGAGAGCACTACACTTCTTTCGTGCTCTCGTCACTTCCTTAGTGCTGTATTACTGAACGGAGCACGGAAAAAGCTGTTCTATTTGTTAAACATATGTATGTAACATACAGTCATTCTCAAAAAGGTTGTCCAGATGAAAAGACTACAATACTACAATAAAGTCACGTGATTCATTATGTATTCAATTTCCTCGCATGGAATTTCAATTTGAGATGCAAAAGTATACGTACACAGCATTGTGAGAACTGAATGTAATGCTGCTGGTATCAACTCGCAGTTCCGCGCGCAGAAATTGAAAACATAATGAATCATGTGACTTTATTGTAGTATTGTAGTCTTTTCATCTGGACAACCTTTTTGAGAATGGCTGTATATGTCATATTGTTTTATAACCATTATCAATGAAGTTTGACCCTGAAAATTACAATGCTTTCAGACAAAATCCAGTCTAGATAACTATCAATCAAGCTAGCTTTGCTGTGATTGGTTAAAATGTAGACATGCCCATGTTGTTTGATTGACGGCCGACTATTTTCCAACTAGACGAGCCACTTTGAAGGTTGCACTTCAACGATTAACACATGCTAACTTTACTTCTCATGATTGTTGCTGTAAATTGCGGTCTGACAAAAACACTTCATTGTAAAGCGCATAGAACACATGTATGCATATACACCTATTTCAAATAACGTTGTCGCGTTCAAAGCGTCAAGCCAAGACCGAAGTGAATGCTGGTTTTGTGTTGGCAATTATTTTTTTAAATCACAATTGTTTCTATAAGGACTAATTACAAAATGTGAACATTTTCACGTGCTCGTTTGCGTATCACAATTCGTTCCATAGAAAATAGGTCTGATTTGAATAATTTGCCAGCACATAACCAGCATTCACGTCGGTCTTGGCTTGACGCTTGTTGCTTTGAACGCGACAACGTTATTTGAAATAGGTGTATATGCACTATATAAATGCCTTGTTGGTGTATTATTTTTGGTAGGTCCGGAAGCTTGAAAGTTCCAGATTGGGTGGATCTTGTCAAAACTGGCAAGCACAAGGAACTTGCACCCTACGACGCTGACTGGTACTACATCAGGGCTGGTAAGAAGCTCTCTTTAGAATTTGAGGCTTTTGTATATACCTAAATCCTGTTTATCACAACAATAAGAAACTTGTCTGTTGTGTAAATGTGCCAAAACAAATATAAGTGAAAGTACTAAGAAATAAAAATAAACTGATGCTTATGCTTGTGTTAGGCCTATTTTCGGCACAACTATAGAATACCCCGCACAAGTATAGTGTGGACTGCGTTGAGCGCGTAGGCCGCGTAGGCACACAGCGGTTAGGGTTAGGGATGGGTTTAGGGTTAGCTTAGGGTTAGCTTAGGGTTGGGGTTAGGATTAGGTGCATAGCCTCGTAGGTGCGTAAGATTCCTTAGAAAGAGCTTAGACCTGTAGGAACGTGAGCTTCTAGGGGAGTGCTCTCAATCGGTGGGGTATTTTATAGTTATTCCCTATTTTCACAGTGAAATAGGCTGAAGTAGCAGAAATCCTTATGATGAATAGGACATAAAAAAAAGAATAGGAAAAAAGAATTTGACAAGGATTTAAGCCATTTAATCTTTGTTTTAATATTTCAGCATCTGTGCTTAGACATGTTTATCTAAGGGGAGGTGTTGGAGTAGGCGCCCTGACAAAAATCTATGGAGGTAAGATAGTTATGTTAGGTATTGTGTACATGTATTATAACAATTAAAGCACTTGATCTAATAGACCTTTTTACCGATACGGCAGCCATTTTGGATTCTATTGTTTTGGCTAAAACATTATGGGATGCCCAGGGTGCAAATGACCCAAAAACTGTAGAGTGGAGTCACGTCAATATATTATTTTTCAATGTCACTCTAGCCATAGTGTTGTATGACTTAATATCTACATGTGTTGTGTATTGTTGTATAATTTTGTACAAATTAATTGCTTAAAATTAGGTTTTCGTAGTTTTTCAAGGCCAAATGGTTACTAGCTTGCACCCTGGGCATCCCATAATTTCTCCATAATTCAAGATGGCCGCCGTATCGGTAAAAAGGTCTATTTAAAAATATTCAAAATCAGATAAAAATGAAAAAATTCCCCCCTTTCCCCCAAAAAACAACAACGTTCCAGTAAATACATTATAAAATCAAGGTGGAGTTTACAAATATTTTTTTTAACTACCCAATTTATGCTTTTATCTAAGAGTTCACCCCCTCTTTATCTGTGGGTTGCCCCCTTCTTTTTTCCCCTATGCCTACTATGTACGTGTATGTACATGTATAGTGGGTTTAGTACCATGAGGAGCCCCAGCCCGAAATTTTTGGTCACGGCAGGGAGTGAACTAATTACGGGTTTGCGGTCATAATCAGTAGGCGTGGGCGTTACTTTTGTCAGGTCGTGTTGATCTTGTTGAAAACATGGCGAGTAAAGTAAAGTTTATGGCTGTCATTTCATATTGATTTTTTTTTATAGGCTTAATATATTGCAGAAAAGTCGGCAACTTATAAGTAGTTGTTCCCAGTCGTTCGCGATTTGATGAAATGAAGCTTTCCATCGGCATCGATCTGCAATGTTCACATCCGTATGTGTGTCCTGAATGATAATGTTTGTGGTTGCGAAGTAAGAAAGCTTTATAGTTATATAGTACGCACAAATATATAATTCACAAATACGCAAAGTAAACATCCAAGATTCAAGTGAAGACCTTCGACGGCCACGTTGTTCCCATTTGGTTCGATGCCTCTGGCATCAACAACAACAAGTCCAGAGACCAAGACGTTTATATGTGGTCACAATATTTAGCGTAATTACTGGGATTCTGTCCGGTAAGGTAAGGTACGGGGACAACACGACCTCACTACGGAAAGCCCGCCAAAATGTCCCGCCAATTCTTCGAATAGGTTGTCCTTTGTCCTTTGAGGATTTGATTTCTCCCTATGGTTGGATGTGGAATTTTGTATATTTTGCCATGCATGCAGGGTGAGGGAAAATGGAAAAAGGTACCATGCTGTATGGGTTTTCAGTTTTTTTCACTGAATACATTTCTCTGGGCCAGAATTGTTTGTGCAAACTTACGGTTTTTTAATAATAATAATATTTATGGTCCACATGTATAACTGAGCATTTGCATAATTTCGTTGCAAATGTATGGCCAGTATGTGTTTGATATGCAACAGTACAAGTGTATATAATATATAATACCATTACTATTATTATTATTATTGTTTGTTGTTATTATTATTATTATTAGTAGTAGTAGTAGTAGTAGCAATTATCATTATTAAATGTGTTGGTATTAATAATAAATGTATATATACACTACTGATGTACTTGCCTCTACCATGTAATGAATATATAAACACATTTAATAACACATGTAATTATTGATGAGTTTCAACGCAAAAAAAATTACGACGTTTCGAGATCCTCCAATGCCATTATCAAGTAAAGCTGAATAATAATATACACGGATATTTATCTGTGTACAACTGTCAATGGCAAAGTAAATAGGAGATCATTTAAATACATACCTGTGTTAACAGCACTGGGGTGACTAGCTTGCCTGTGTTAACAGCACTGGGGTGACTAGCTTGCCTGTGTTAACAGCACTGGGGTGACTAGCTTGCCTGTGTTAACAGCACTGGGGTGACTAGCTTGCCTGTGTTAACAGCACTGGGGTGACTAGCTTGCCTGTGTTAACAGCACTGGGGTGACTAGCTTACCTGTGTTAACAGCACTGGGGTGACTAGCTTGCCTGTGTTAACAGCACTGGGGTGACTGTAGATAGTTTATAGTTAGTATTTTATAGTTAGTGTGATGCCTTCAGGCTTTATTTATATAATTAAACATTTCATTGCAGTATTAGCTAGTATTCAAAACTGATTTGTGTAACTGAGTTTTACATCACCTGGAACAAATAATCTATTATATAGCTTCTCAAAATTAAAATCGGCCAAAAGGAAAGCCTACTGACACTAAAGCCAATAATTCATTAATTTGTTATTTCGGCCTTTATATTGACAGAGTTATTTTGCTCTTTACGTTAATGCTTTCCTCTTTCGGCTTTCCTAGTTTTGTATGTAAATAGCTGACTATAATGCATGTATACATGTATAAGTTTCTCATTATCAAATTGTTCTGTAAGATGTAGATGTTCAGAGGATTATGTCGGACATCCGAGTCACGTTACTTTGAATTAAATACAAGCGTCGAACTAAAACCAGCTTTGTCGCGTGGGTGATGAGCATTTTTAACTCGAGTTCGATTGAAGATATTAAATGTGATATTTGCTTTCTTGTGTATGTGAGATGCGAGAGATACACTCAAAGGGGATCCGGTTTTTGCTTTCTCGTAAAACAAGGAAACTTTCTGAAGGGCATAGTTATTCGATTACGCCGGGTGTAGTTTATCAAAAGAGTAGCAAAATTAACCACACAATACAAAAGTTAAGTAGAACAATACAAAGATTCGTGATTTAACAATATTATTATTACTATGTAATTCACCGGAAATGCCACTAACCGGACCAAGTTGCTAGTTAATTCAAAGAGAAGATTTTGTATTCTTTGTTTCGCTAAAGTCCTCGCTGGATATATTTCACAATTGCGGTATAAAAGCTTAGAAACAAGAACCACTTTGTATGTCACTAAATGCCACGTCTGATTAGTTTTATTTTTAGCTTTACGTAATTAGCTTCATCTTTGCTCAGCCGCATTGTAGATGTTAGATTTTAGTTTTTCGCACACAAATACCCTCAAATAAAGGTAATCTACATCTAATAAATAAATGTAGCGCGACAGAATTTATTTAGTTTACGTATCACACAGTTTGAGTCGACCGAGTCGTGAAACAAAAGCGTACTTGGGGTTTTCACACCTACCAGCGCTAACAGGATTTAGCCCACAAATATGTGGTTTGCTCGCCTTTGAAAGGCGAGCAAACGCAAAATAGTTCGGGCCGGGGCTCCTCATGACTTAAATGCAGTAACTCTGGGTCTGTAAAACGCTGCCAAGTCTTGCTCAAAGATGAAGTTGTACTGAATCAATATTGATTTTTTTTACAGGCAGCAAAAGCCGTGGTACAGCTCCCAGTCACTTTGAGAGAGGATCATCTTCTGTTGCTCGCTATGTACTCAAGTCCTTAGAACAGATGAAGCTCATTGAAAAGGCAACTGCAGGGTAAGTTATTTTTGATGATTCTATTACATGTACTTACTTTTGTGAGGCTGATCTGTGAGTAAGGCTGATCTGTGGGTGAGGCTTATCTGTGGGTATGGCTTATCTGTGGGTGAGGCTTATCTGTGAGTGTGGCTTATCTGTGAGTGAGGCTTATCTGTGTGTACGGCTTATCTGTGGGTGAGGCTTATCTGTGAGTGAGGCTTACTGTGGGTGAGGCTTATCTGTGGGTGCGGCTTATCTGTAGGTGAGGCTTATCTGTGAGTGCGGCTTATCTGTGGGTATGGCTTATCTGTGAGTGCGGCTTATCTGTGAGTGCGGCTTATCTGTGTGTACGGCTTATCTGTGGGTACGGCTTATCTGTGAGTGCGGCTTATCTGTGAGTGCGGCTTATCAGCGAGTGTGGCTTATCTGCTGGTGTTTAAAGTATGTCATGTACAAGTAAATAAGAATTATCATTTAAACTTTTAATCATCCACAAGACTTGACCAGGACAGGAGTGTAATTTTTTAATGTTTTTCTTTTCCATTTTGTAATAATAGTGGGCGCAGTATAACCAGCCAGGGCCAACGAGACATGGATCGCATTGCTGGTCAGGTATGTTCTGGCCTACTGACACTTAGTAATTAGAACTATACAAGGGAAGGATATCGATTGGAACGGAAGTTCTGTTTCCTTTCCAGAAAAACACACATTGGTATTTTTTAATTAGTGTAAGGACATCCCAAATTCGGCCCTTGCAGCACCCTCGAGACTCTAACCTTGTAGGGACCCAAGAAATGGTTCCAGATAATAGGGAGCTTAAGTGGTACAATATCTACAATGGTGACGTCAACCCGAAGTCTAAATAACTTCTGTTCGGAGTTTCATACCTTCATAGTTGGTATTCCCTGTGGAAGAAGTAACTTCACAGGCAAAGGCTTTCACTAAATTTCTAATTTACGAAACCCCGAACAGAAGTTATTTACACTTCTGGTTGACGTCGCTGTCATAGATTTTGTACTGCATCTCTTTTCCTCGACGACGGTGCTGAATTCTCACAAACACTCTTGTGTCACCAACTCAGGCTGCGGTTGTACATTGTACGAAAGGTGGACAGTGCTGTCCATTAGATACATTCTTATTCAGTGGATAAGTTTATTAGATAACAGCATCAACTTATCTCCTGGATAATTAACAATTAGACAACGAGTCCGAGTTGGCTATGAGCAGATAGCCAACGAGGCTCCTGCCGAGTTGACTATCTTAGCTCATAGACAACGAGGGCGAGTTGTCTAATTGTTTTAGTATAAACAAACTAGCATACTTAATTTTATACCAATATTTCTTGTTTAATTTGCATAGTTAAGAATAATTATAATTTTATGCTAGTCATAAGTACACATTTGGCTGAACTAATTGAGCTGTTTAGTTTTACCATCAACAAATTGAAAACTAAACCAGAAAAGTTGGTTCTTTTGTTGAAAAACTTTCATAAATCAAATAACAAATGAACAAACCACGAGTCGAGAGTGGTGTAGCCTTCGTTTATTACCTTTATCACTATCAGTACTCCCTTTGACTTTGTCTTCGCTCAGTTTTAAAAGTTGAAAAATCGGCCCAAAAAATCTTGAACTTTAACGATCGTTTCTCGTTCAGTTTCTGCAGTGTCAGCCAAAGAAAACTTGCTTGAATTGTCAATGAGATGTCTATATTTATGTGCTTTTTCCATTTCTTGTTCTTAAGATGTGTTTCTCGGTCTATTTTAGCTCTTTTTAGCAAGAAAACAACTATCGGGTTTGTCCGCCATCTTGCTTTATCTTTCACGGCCAATGGTTACCATGGTGATTCGCTACTAGGGGACTATCACTATTAGACCCCTGGTAGCGTAGCCAATCAGATTGCAGGATATGTGATAGACCACTAGTTTGTTTATACTAATTAACAATTAGTCACCAAAGGCGAGGTGAATATCGGTGAATAATATTATCACTGCTATTCACTGAGCCTGAGGTGACTAATTGTTTTAGTAGAATTACACAGGTGATTATTTGAAAAAATAAAAATAAATAAGCATTTTAAAGAAAATAAATTGTTATTTCATATTTCAAAAGCTGGCAGCCATTTTGTCAAAATGCTGTAGGTAACTATCGAGAAATAGTCCGAAGTTCTCGACCAATCAGCGTGCTTGATTTTCTATAATCACCTGTGTAATTCTACTAATGCCATTTATCCAACGGATAGCGCTACCCACCTTTTGTATAACCGGATTGCCATCTTACATTTCACTAACACTTGTAATATTTGATTTGATTCTTTTTAATTAAAACAGTTCAGAGTGCTCATTATGTGTAACATGTACTGTAATAATACATGTACTAATGCTAACTTCTCCTTTTTGTAGGTTCTTACTGCTCCCAAAATGATGTGAATTGTATCGATTTAAATAAAGAATTCAAACCTTACACATATCTAGATCATTATTATTATTATTATTTATTGATAGCCTGCGTAGCTGGACTTTTTGGGAAAGCCCCTCCTTTCTCCTCCCCAATTTTGCATTTCTTTGAGGGGATTTCTTAACCAGTTTTGCTATTTCTCGAACCGTTTCAAGACCGTCACTTAACACATTTTACTAATTTTATGGAATCAGTGAGAAGAACTGATGCAGCTAATGTGGATTGGTATATGCTTCAGGATATAGACCTTATGCATTAATGGTAGAATCGTAAAATCTGATTTCCTTTGTTATTGGGAATATATTACAGCAATATCTGACCATCTCTTTGAAGAGAGGGTTTTCAATAATGAACATACCAAATTTTAGGGCTGTACTATGCAATATTGAACAGTTATAGTGATTTGAAATTACGAAGATTTGTACTAGAAACCGGACTTTGGCCCTAGATGCCTCGTTTCCATGTATTTAGCACCTTTCAAACGCTTATTACTTTATGATAGTTTCATTTTTATTAATGCACTTTTGGGGGTAAATACTAAACTGTCGATGGTCTTTCAATCTATTGATTTACCTTTACTTAACTCGTTATTCTTTCAGTTTTTGCAAATTTATGCAAAGTACAGAAATCGAGTATTGCATAAGGTCTATAAAGGTTATAAAAATAAATAGATGTAATCAGGGGACAAAATATTTCAGTTAAGACTGAAGAAATTTACTGAAAATGACTAACTAACGTCCTAATACGGGCAGCAAAATCGTATTACCATCGTTCGCGCGACGAGCATCGTTCACGCAACTTGTCGCGCAACACATTTTCGTGTTGCAGGTTGCAAAACTTTGTTGCGCAAAGTAGAAGCTCTTTCTACTTCATGCAACAAAGTTTTGCAACCTGCAACACCGAAGATTTAATTTGTTGCGCGACAAGTTGCGCGAACGATGGTAATACGAGAAACATTGCTCTGCAACTTGCAACACAACAATCTGAACAATGTTGCGCGACAAGTTGCACGATTTTGTTGCTCGTATTACCGCACCTTAAAGTGCTACTTAGACGAAAATCAATCGAAGTTTAATTTAGCTGAAACTTCATTGAATAATTCTTCCAGGGTCTAATAATAACTAGTTAAAATCTTTTTTCGATATTCCAGAGGGAAGTACTATATTTTCATGAATCTTTAGAGGAGTCAGTGACGTCATCTACTCAGCCCAACATTCAGCTCCATACATTTCTTTGTATTTTGTGAGTCAAAATATATCAATGTTTTGTTCAGATAACAGCTCTGTATTGAAGACAACTGGTCAGACAATCAATCCTAAGCACAAATAATGTAAGAAAACTCCTTCACCCAAACTTTTAGCTTCATAGAAATAAAATAATTCAAGAAACTAAACACAAAGAAATGTATGGAGCGAAGCTGTGTTGATTGTTAGGGTTGAGTAGATGACCTCACTGACACTTCTAAAGATACATAAAAATGTAATACTTCCCATAGGAATTTTGAGAAAAAAAATTAACCAGTAATTGTATGGCTCTTTGAGATTATTTCAGTGAAGTTTCAGCTAAATTAAACTTCGATCGATTTTCGTCTAAGTAGCACTTTAAAGGAGAACCTGCATATTGTAACAAATGGAGACTAGAAGGCCGGATTACAAGTATACTTCACTGAAAATCAAGCAGTAGCATTAACACTAACAACTCGAGCTAAAGTCTTTATATACTCTTTATGTCAGCAAATACTCCTATGTACATATTGGGACACGCACTGTAGCGACTGTTTTCTTTAAAACAAGGGAATGCATCGTCTGCTTCCTCTTCTAATTCCTGCTCAACGAGAGGTCTAAATGCCACATCTGTATCGTCAGATCTGTATCTTGTATTGATTGGATTATCCTGAAGGTAAAAAAGTCGAAATGTAGTTATTTACAATGGGTAGTATAGTGAACAATAAGTATTTTCAAGCCAAATTTCAATACTGTAGAGCCCGCAATTCGTGTGTAATCGATCTAAATATATCAAATCATGTTTGTATATGTATTTAGAAGCCAGAACTTCTATTTTTGAAACAATTGCAAAACATTTTTAAAATCATCAAAATAGTCACTTAGGCCGTTTTCATGGGAAAGCCTTCAATTGTCCCCCGAAGTGGAGGTGAGTAGTGGTGGATATTTACCTACCACTACTCACCGACACTGAGGGGAATAATTGTTTTAGTATATACCACACAAGTGAATCACCAGCCAAATATATAAAATTTATTTTCAAGAAGAAAGAGACACGCTCGCGAAACGCGACGCCATCTTGTTTTGCTCGGAGGTGAATAGCCAAGGATATTCCGAGATTGAGTAGCCAATCAGAGCGCGCGAAAAGTACTATTCACTTGTGTGGTATATACTAATAGGTCCTATTCATCATTGCAGAGATTTTGTTTGCCGTAAAATGTGTGGACGCTTAGCTTTCAAAACCACGACAAGTATCCAAGGTTGAAGTAAGCCTGCGTCGCCAGGCTCTCTGGGGGATTTGGGGAGGAGCGACGGAAAGACTGGGCTACGTAAGAGTAGACAATACTCATGGCATCGGCTGAATAACAGTCCCACAATGCCCAGGGGACATCTCAGAAATGACGATCAAAAAGTATTGCGTTTTTCAAGAAATGTGTATTTAAGAAATAATGTATTATTAGTGTTATTATCAAGTGCTGAATGCTATGGGACACTGAAATGATATTAAAAGTCTTTAAAAAGGTGAAGTTTAGAAAACGAGAGGCCGTGTTGTATCGGTGGATATTAGCCTCGTATCTATATACCCGATACAACACGGCATCGAGTTTTCTAAACGACTTCTAAAACCCAACATTCATTTAAACTGATATTTAATAATTTCCGATGGAAAAGGTTAAAGAAAATCACAAATTTGTAGGTAAGAGATGTCGGTGACACTGCGATCATGCGCACTGAACACCACAATAGCTGATATTGAAGTTACACTACAATGACTCTGAACAATGGTTTCAAGTCGAGGCTATTGGGTCAAAACAAAAACTTGACCCGATAGCCTCGACTTGAAACCTTTGTACACAGTCATTGGAGTGTAACTTCGATATCAGCTATTCGTCCCACATTTGAAAGAGGTATTGTAGGTGTCAGTAGGAACCTAGTAATACTACATTACAAAATTGCCTATGTGAAGGTCAGTGATATGATGCGATACTAAAACTGAGACCTTTTCATACAGGCCTGTGTTTCAGGTAGTCAGTTCTAGAACTGATTAATAAAACATGAGTGTTCTATCACTTTTAGTTATAACACTCATGTATGCATGAGTGTTATAGCTAAAAGTGATAGAACACTCATGTTTTATTAATCAGTTCTATAACTAAAACCTGGCAGGTCTGTATGGGGGTATAAAGGTCCATGCACCTGACCAAATGGTCATTATTAATTAGTTTTAGAAACATTTAGAAACATTTTCATTTTCACAACCGTACTTTCGACTTGTGCTCCAAGAAGTGAGATTCAATATCAGGATTAAAGTAGGCAACTAAAGCTGCAACACTGGATTCGGCATGTAAAAAGTGCTTGCATTTGGCCATAACAAGAATATCCACAAGAACTTGTGAGCCAATCATGTAGGGATCAGCACCATAATCATGTACTGGGAGTCCGTCGTACTTCTTTGAGCGAAATGCTTTTGTGTATACAACCTGTCAATCAAACAATGAATCAATGTCAGAACTCAGGGATAACAAAGAATTCTCTGTTCTTGCACTTTCATCTTTTAAACGAATTGATCCTTCCTAAATATACCTTTTCGCCAAATTCGTCGACGAATCGTTTGATACTTTCTGCATTGTCACTTGCAACGAATATTTTGTTTAGTGATGGCAGACTTTGGAGAAGATGTTTAGCATTCTGGATCCATACACTTAGTGGAGTTAATTTCCCATCTTCCGTTTCGGACGAGTGATCGGTTCCCCTTACATGCACAGCAAGAACATTATACTTGGACAAGTGTTGGAAGTAAAACTGATCGACCATCATCTGAATCTTGGGTGTCACTTTGACATATTCTTGGAGAAGGCCATTTGCCTTCATTCTGATGTCACGGGTGATGACGGCCTCTCCTTTGAATCCGTATGCATTTCTTTGCCGAAAACCAAGATTTAGTAAATTTTCTTTTGGTCGGTTTTTCAATAGCGATGTATTAGTTTTGAAGACATTTGACTTTACTGCCCACAACTCCTCTGGACCTATGACATTCCCTAAACACAAGACTTTCTTTGCCTTTTCTTCGATGTTAGGATTGACAGGCTGGAAGAACATTTCCCACGCGTTGATCGTGGCATCCCTTGGACAGACAGTGTAGCAATTTCTCCAGAACACCGTCGGTGTAGCTCTAACTTTACGACAGAGACTGATGTGATCAAGAGTCATCAGCATCATGGCTGCAATACCTGGATTTTTGCAAGAAGTTACGAAGAGCTCTGAAGCGCAAGCAAACTCCTCTGACAAGATGTTGTTTACTCTAAGAGCAATTATGTTTGAGTAAGCAAAATGTTTTTTGAATGTTTCCTTACTGATGTTCTCCGTCGAAGCATAATTTGTGTAGTCTCCGACATGGTGCTCAACAAATCGTGTTTCGCTGTCCATGAATCCAAGCAAAACACAGGATAAAACTGTTATCAATGAAGCCAACATTGTACATTGTAGGAACATGACAGTGTTGGAACATGGAAGTTTCATGCTTTGTACATCGTATAAGCAAGCTTACCACTGTGATAACTCAGTACTGTTTCTGAACGGATCCCTTTAATGACCTCAGCTCCTTTAATGAATAGCCATTCTTTTTTCTATCTACTATACCCCTTTGTTCGTTTCATTTGCCTTAATATATGCACATCCGGTACGCGCGCAATGCATTGTGAGATTATTACAAAGGAAAAGTGAGCACAAAGTGAGCCAAAACATAGCTTGGGCTCCCTGTGTCTAGAATTGGTGCTCACTTTTCCTTTGTAATAATCTCATAATGCATTGCGTGCGTACCGGAAGTCTGGAACTCTTGGTGCTTGTAAACTCTCCAGGGCCGTACATAACCCAAAATTCAGGGGGGCAGTACGTATTTAACAGCAGATAAATAAATAAAAATAGTACAGTTCTCAGTACTTTTCGGTATCTTTTTCGCCTTGATAGGGGGGCAACTCCCCCCCCCCCCCCCTGCCCTGTGCTGTGTACGACCCTGCTCTCTGCTTGATAGCACACGGGAGGGGGGGGGGGGGGGGGGGGGGGGCAGTGTTTGCCCGTCATTTGAAGGCAAATAATGAGATTCAAGGACTGACTTTTAACAGCTGCTTGAAACCAAGCAATATTAATTATATCCGTGAAATAGTTAGCCAACTAAATAGCTAGAGTGATTTTCATAAAACCGTGAATCATACTTTAGCGTATTTAGCACTGAACACACTCTAATTCCATTGTAAAAATTACACTTTGTTTCACGGGTTTACAAGTGAGAATCACTCTATAAAAAATGACTAAATCCTTTGATTTCTATTGTTTAATTAGTGCTATTTAGCGCTAATTAGTTAGTACTGTTTCATGGATATATTATTTACACTCTATTTATTTAGTTATCTTAGCCTGTTTATTTAGTTATCTTAGCAGGACCCATCCTGAAAAACACCGTGCTGGTGTAGGCCTCCTGACTAAAGGTTATTGTTATTATCAGAAAAACATACGTACAAATTCTATATTATTAGTTGCCATGTTTACCACTTTCAACCTAATAATTACTCTATAATTTACAACGCGAATATTATACTTTGTTGCAAACTTAAGTATTGGAAAGCTCGTTGTTGCGGCTAACAGAACAACGTACGTAAAGGAATATAGAAAACTGTAGTCAGTTGTTTCTATGCTGACAAACTATAGTAGACTTTTCATATCGACAAATATTCCTTTGTGAATGTTGGGACAAACACTGTAGCGACTGTTTTGTTGGAAACAAGGAAACGCATTATCTATTTCCTCTTCTAATTCCTGCTCACTAGAAAACCAAGCGTTGAATTGAGGAGCATCTTTCGATTTGCCAGATTTTAAAGGGCATATTTATTGAACGATTGTACCTTGATTTTCAGTGTTATAATTATTATTATAATTTATGAGGGAAAGCTTCATATTTTTATAACTTTCTTATTCCCTTGGATACCACCTTGCTCGTTTAATAGCGCCTTAATCAGCCCTAATGAGTACTTAAACCATATTGAAACTATACCTTGTTTTATAGTGTTAATACACCAGTATTGACTTCAATCATTACCTCTATTCAGCCAAGGACAATAGCACTCGCTTTTGTATAACTGATAACTGGTGCGTGCCGCTCTACAGCAGTAACGAATCTCTATTTAAAAATTAAGAATTCCATAGTTCATTAATGCTAACAGAGCTTCCATTCGGGCAACTGATTCCACAGAAGAAAAGCCAGATCAACGCCAGCAAAATCAGGACGGAATTTATCGGGATAGTAATATCGTATGTATAGTTGCGGAAGTAATACATTATAACCGGCATATTTATCTCTGTCACGATATTTCAGTCCAACTGAACATGCAAAAACAGTTCTTGTTCCTCAGTTTTGTGAGCGTCTCCTTTTTGATGCTGCTACTTTGCTTTTGTCTCAGTGGAATTCTTCACCGCCAAGAAGTAGTCTTCCACGAACACACAGTTTGGAAATCCTATTCGCAGTTCATATAAAATAAGAACTAAGCGTAACGTTAACAGAGAAACGTTCAAAAAACAGTTTGCTCTAGGTAGCATCATGGGAATGAAAGTAGCAACCAACAACGATAACAACATCTTTTCAGAGGATTTTGTTTGCGCTTCGGAGCTCTTCATAACGTCTTGCAACAATCCAGGTATGGCAGCGATGCTCCTGATGACTCTTGATCACATCAGCCTCTGTCGTAAAGTTAGAGCTACACCGACGGTGTTCTGGAGAAATTGCTACACTGTCTGTCCAAGGGATGCCACAATCAACGCTTGGGAAATGTTCTTCCAGCCTGTCAATCCTAACATCGAAGAAAAGGCAAAGAAAGTCTTGTGTTTAGGTAATGACGTAGGTCCAGAGGATTTGTGGGCAGCGAAATTAAACCTTGTCAAAGCCAACTCCTCGTTGTTTAAGAATCGACCGATTAAAAACTTAATCAATCTTGGTTTTCGGCAAAGAAATGCATACGGATTCAAAGAAGAAGCTGTCATCACTCGTGACATCAGAATGAAGGCAAATGGCCTTCTCCAAGAATATGTCAAAGTGACACCCAAGATTCAGATGATGGTCGATCAGTTTTACTCCAAGCACTTGTCCAAGAATAATGTTCTTGCTGTGCATATAAGGGGAACCGATCACTGGTCCGAAACGGAAGGTGGGAAATTACCCCCATTAAGTGTATGGATCCAGAATGCTAAACATCTTCTCCAAAGTCTGCCATCACTAAACAAAATATTCGTTGCAAGTGACAATGCAGAAAGTATCAAACGATTCGTCGACGAATTTGGCGAAAAGGTATATTTAGGAAGGATCGATCAATTCGTTTAAAAGATGAAAGAAGTGCAAGAACAGAGAATTCTTTGTTATCCCTGAGTTCTGACATTGATTCATACTTTGTTTGATTGACAGGTTGTATACACAAAAGCATTCCGTTCAAAGAAGTACGACGGACGCGCAGTACATGATTATGGTGCTGATCCCTACATGATTGGCTCACAAGTTCTTGTGGATATTCTTGTTATGGCCAAATGCAAGCACTTTTTACATGCCGAATCCAGTGTTGCAGCTTTAGTTGCCTACTTTAATCCTGATATTGAATCTCACTACTTGGAACAAAAGGTATAGTTATCCCACTTCCAAATATTTTCTTGTTTCATTTTCAATCAATCCCTTGAGAATCAAGAGATAAAGACACGGCGGCCATGTTGGTTGAACAAACAATAGACACTAGTGAGCAATCTTTTGTTGAAGTTCAACCAAAATGGCCGCCGCTGGTTTGCAATACACGTCACGGCGGCCATCTTGGTGTCTATTGTTTGTTCAACCAACATGGCCGTCGTGTCTTTATCTGTTGATTCTCAAGGAATTGATTGAAAACCAAGAATTGCAAACCAGCAATTGCATATTTTTTTTGTTGGGTTGAAAGATGAATCATTGAAGCTACAGTCAACTAAATAGTTGACACAAATAGGTCTTTTTCGTACCTATATTTTACAAATGTGACGCTGCGCCTGAAATAGTTCCCATAGAACAACCAAACCCCCTCCCCCCCCCCCCCCCCCCCCCCCCCCCCACTACAATGTTGAGTAGTGAACACAACGTAGTGGATCGACATCGCTCTCAACCAACATTGAAAGGGTGGAAAACCGAAAATCGTGCGCTCAAAAAAGTGTCCCAATTTTTCACTGAAACGATTGTAGATCGCAAGGATATCTGGGTAAGCCACTTTCCAATGAACTCGATCTTCTCGTGCATGTTTGTCATTATCTGCGATCGAATCCTGTATCAGAAGAGTGACTTTGAACTCGACTGAGCAACGTTCATTATTCTACGTACATGCAAATGCCATGTCTAAGATCTCACTTACTTTCCTCCCCTTTAGGATGTTACAGCAATCTCAAAATCTGGCAAATCGAAAGATCCTCCTCAATTCAACGCTTGGTTTTCTAGTGAGCAGGAATTAGAAGAGGATATAGATAATGCGTTTCCTTGTTTCCAACAAAACAGTCGCTACAGTGTTTGTCCCAACATTCACAAAGGAATATTTGTCGATATGAAAAGTCTACTATAGTTTGTCAGCATAGAAACAACTCGGTCTTGTAAAATAATAAACACATTTTTACTGACCATTAACCCTTCAACATAAATATATTTCCCACCTCTTTTAGCATACCTCTCGAAGTAATTATTTCGCGCTGGCTCAAGGTCAGCCAGAAACTCAGTAAGTTTTTCAGAAGTCGCTATTATAATCTATGCGTGTTACAATAGAGTTACTACGGGATTGTGCACTGAAAAGACCCCCATGAGATCCGTGCGTGAAACACCTTATACCATCAGCATTGTAGAATCGGAGATTATGTAGCCCGACCCTCGTAGTTTAAATACCAGCACGTGATGGTGAGGGGAGGACACAACTCCTCTGGACCTACGACATTCCCTAAACACAAGACTTTCTTAGCGTTTTCTTCGATGTTAGGATTGACAGGCTGGAAGAACATTTCCCACGCGTTGATTGTGGCATCCCTTGGACAGACAGTGTAGCAATTTCGTGTATAACATAGGACGTTACTCAACACAGGGAGCACGACATAATACGCATTGCGCGCGCGCTCTCTACCACAGGAAACCCATCAAAAAAAAAGACGCAAATATCATTTTATTGAATTATTTAGTAGCCTCAAAAGCAATGGTTGGGCTGCCTGTGGAGGACTAGATACTAACCAAGGATTTACTGCTGGAACGCACTGCATGATGAGGTTCAGCACTGCTGCCTTTTTAACGAAGGCAAAAGTGGAAACGGAAACTACAGTAGTTTAGGTTGGGCCAAATGTTGCACAGATGGTTGATAGTTTTGACAGGGATAGCTTAGCAGTTATCAAAGCAATATACACCTAGTCTCTACTTTCTCATAGCACATAATGCTTTGCGCCATGGGGGGTAAATACAAAAGAAAATGGGAGCTTTCTGTCAATCATGTAATTATGCAACACCATTTTCTGTTGTATTACTCCCCAAGGCGCAAAGCATTATGTGCTATGAGAAAGTAGAGAATTCAAAAAACGTTGTCGAGTTCAAAGCAACAAGCGTCAAGCCAAGACCGAAGTGAATGCTGGTTTTGTGTTGGTATATTATTCAAATCAGACCTATTTTATATGGAACGAAGTGTGATATGCAAACAAACACGTGAAAATGTACACATTTTGTCATACAAAGTGAGTCCTTTAATTATAGAAACAATTGTGATTTTTAAAAGTAATTGTCAGTACATAACCAGCATTCACTCCCGGCATTCACTTCGGCCTTGGCTTGACGCTTGCTGCTTTGAACGCGACAACGTTTACTGAAATAGGTACGTGTACAGTCATTTGCAAAAATTCTGGCCGCCACGATATATCAATATATCAATATATCGGTTGCATCACTAATACTATTAAATGAAGCAAAATGTACAAACAACAAACGTAAGACTAAAATAAACATTATACTAAATATTTCTACCAATTTTGCTGGTAATTTTGCTGGTAATTTTCCCCGCTTTAAGGGGAATTTTCGATTATTTAATTACCCATAATGCACCCGATATATTGATATATTGATATTTCGTAGCGGCCAGAATTTTTGCAAATGACTGTATATTGAGATACAACAATCCACGATTGAAAAGAACAATGCAGCTGTCAGTCCTATACCTAAATCTTGTACATCTTTCTTTCTTTAAGGTTTATAAATCGCTTTTCCATGTTCTATGCTTTGATAGAAACATAAGGGATACGAGCCGTAGATAGAATTAGCTTTCAAAATACATTCCCGTATTAAATAAATTATCAATTTTACACTTTAGATAGGTAGATAGGCAGGTCCACATCAGGACTTAAGTCTTGCGTCATGTAAACAAACCTGCAGAAACATGCAAATAAACTATGTATGTATGTATGTAATGTCTATCTAAACCTAATACAAACATTATGACATGTTCGCATAATCAAGTAACATTTTTGACATTTTCGAAACTCTCTGTTCTAAAGTGAGGTATATCTGTTTTTGCGCGCATAATAAAAGACTGACCGTGATGATTCACCGACCACAGCTACAACCAGTGTTCTCGGTACGTAGGCGGGCTTCCTGTGGTTATCTCCCAGTATCACTTCCGGTCGAGGTTTCGAAATACGAAAAATCAACGGGAAGCTTTAGACTATTGCTGGCTTTCAATCAGCTGTTAAAAGTCCTTGAATCTCATTATTTGCTTCAAATGACGGGCAAACACTGCCCTCCATGTGCTACCAAGCAGAGAGTATTCTTTTGAAAAGGTGCAATTCAGCTGATGAAAATTCCTCACGAGACCGGAAGTGACTGAAATAAATGAATTCTCTGCTGAAGATTCTGTGACATGTAAATTTCGTAATATTTTCATGTAGTCATAAAACTTTTACGAGACCGCGTTTGAAATATATAAAAGCTCTTTCCAGTAGGCTAATGGGACCTAGTGGGCTAGAGGATAACGTTATAAATAACTAATCTACTGTACGCACCATAATCGATACCAAAGAATGGTTTCTTTAGTCCTGACTGAAACATGAGATACCCTGAGAGTCGAAACTGAATGAATGTGTGACGTGTGGTCACGCAGCTGAAAAGAATGCGTGACGAGTTGAGCCACAAACTCGATTGCGGAACTACAGAGCTGAAGATGAACTAAGTGGTACGGTCGTTTGTTCGCCAAGACGTTCACACGAAAGCCGGCCATGAAACTGGTTAAAGCCTGTTTTCTGGCTGCATTTTTCACAAGGATCGAGTTATTCTCTTCCCAAGGTAAGTCTCACGCATTTGCAGATATATTCTTACGAGATATAAAACCTCTAAATACTTTATTAACTACTTAGTTTCGGTAGCCAGAACTCGATTATCATAAAGTTTCACTGATTCATTAATTAAGCATTCTCTAGCCAACTTTCCCCAGACAGAACATGTGTAAAGTTGTTTTAAAGCATGAATTTAATCAAATGTCAATGTATAGGTCACGGTATTTCGACATACAAACCACATTCTTGGAAATCTGTGGTTAATTCTCCCGGTTTCGTTTTCCTTCTCACTGACATGTATGTCCAAACTATAGCATAGGAATTCATAGATTAATCAAACAAGTCTTATTTAAACCATTATCAAGATTTGCTGATGGGATAAGAGGTTTTTAGGCATGTAAATAAGAGCTAGACGGACCCGGATGCAAGTCAAATTGAAGAGTAAACTGCTTGCTTTCAGCTAGCCTAGCTTTCAGCATGATGAATTTTTATCATAACATCTTTTAAACTGAGTTTTGACAGAGTTTTACGTTCAACTTGCCGGCTGACTTGATATTTATGATTCCACTTTAAAATACATGTCATTACAATACATACAATTACAAGTGGCGGAATCAGTTTGCATAAACTGAGAAAAATACGAATTTAATAAATATATATAATATCATTTTTTGAAAGTCCATACATAGTCTAGTAATACATCAAAAGCCCATCAATTTAAATAAAACCCTCGTAAAGTTATAACCATTTGAGTTCTAGCAATTGCATGGAAACGAGGCTAGTCAGTCCAAATCTTTGTGATTTCAATTCGCTATAACTTTTTTACATTTTTGTAGAATCGCTCTAAAATCTTGTAGGTTTGTTTTTGTTATTATACTCTTTGAAACGATGGCTGTAACATATCACTAACTACACAATAAATGAGATTTACTGATTTATTGCATTCGGTCTGTGAGAATCAATTCAGTTTTGAAGGGGATCGAAACCTCATCTGAGAGCGCATGTGATCGTTCTATTGTTTTCTTTCTTCCTACGTTCGTTCCTTCGTGTGTGTCTTTTTCTTTTTCTTTCCTTTTAATTTCTGTCACTATCTTTCTTTCTCTGCTTTCTTAAATAGCTTTCGTCCCTTCTCTTCTTCGTTCCTTAGCCCTCTCTCCGCCGGCCCTTCCGCCCTTTTTTTCTTTTTTTAAACAAATTTTATTGAAAAAATATATATACAAAAAGGATACAAACACAGAATTTTACTATATACATATTCATACATTGGTTAATGACTACATAAAATTGAAATGAAATGCCCTTCCTCTTCCTTCTTCCTTCTTGTGTGGTTGAATCTGAAGCCATAGCTGAACGGGGATCGTAACAGATTTTATGGCACACAATGCTTCCTATTCATGCAACGATCATTCCCAGTAAAGGAGGATATAACTCAGGGATACATATCCGTTCTTATCGATCGCTGATAATAATATAAATAACAAGACGCTCAATGAGCGTTCACTCGGGCATTGTGAAAAGGAAAATGTCAGTTGTTCGAGGAAGTACTTGAAAATGAATGCCAGTTGGTTGAAGAACAAGGACAATGTCAGCTGCGCGAGGAGAGACCTGACAATGACTGACAGTTGCGTGACGAGGGAGACTATGTATATACATGTATGTGTCGAGTTCATTTGATTTGCCTTTGAGTTCATTTGATTACCTTTTGACTTTGAGTTCAATTGATTTGATTTTGATGAGTTTGTGTAAAGGCCCCCTCTCTAGCTTCAGATCCCGAAACGTCGAGTTTGGAATCGAGTTCGGGTTCGAGTTACGGATCGAACGTCGAATAAAACAAGGACATCTTCTTCAATACAATATCATTTCTCTGACGTCATGACAATCAGTGACAGTTGAGTGACGAGGGAGACTATTAGTCCGGTGAGTACGAACATGATACGTCTTGAGGTTGCATAGGTCAGATGGTTCCGATAACGGCCTCGCGTTTGTTTTAAAATATATATATTTTAAGCGAGCTTCTAGTCCTTTTACCACTTCTAGTCATTGAACGATGAACTAGAATCCTGACCTTTTAATAGCTTGAAGATCTACAGCTGCTTTCAAAACTAAGATTCAAAATCTACTTGAGTCCTGTTTCTCGTTTATCTTTTCAAATCTGCTGAGTAATCTTGAAACTCCGGATACGATTAAATACGTCGCATACTCGTCATTTTGGAGCCGAACAAAACTACTACTACTACTACTACTACCGAAATCCGCATTTTCTAACTCGGGCGGCCTGCGGCCTGGGCCCGAGTAATAACAAGACGCTCAATGAGCGTACACTCGGGCTTATGACAAGGACAATGTCAGTTGCGTGAGGAGAGACCTGACAATGACTGACAGTTGCGTGACGAGGAAGACTATGTATATACATGTATGTGTCGAGTTCATTTGATTTGCCTTTGACTTTGAGTTCATTTGATTACCTTTTGACTTTGAGTTCAATTGATTTGATTTTGATGAGTTCGTGTAAAGGCCCGCTCTCTAGCTTCAGATCCCGAAACGTCGAGTTTGGAATCGAGTTCGAGTTCGGGTTCGAGTTATGGTTCGAACGTCGAATAAAACAAGGACATCTTCTTCAAATGTGAAATTTATAAATTTACAAATTTATAAATTTATCATTTCTCTGACGTCATGACAATCAGTGACAGTTGAATGACGAGGGAGACTATGCGTCGGGTGAGTACGTACATGATACGTCTGGAGGTTGCATAGGTCAGATGGTTCTGATAACGCCCTCACGTTTTTTTTTGTTAAATATATTTTAAGCGAGCTTCTAGTCCTTCTACCACTTCTAGTCATTGAACGATGAACTAGAATCCTGACCTTTTAAAGGGGGACTGGAACTTGAATGAATTCCAGGACAGTAAGTTGAGGATTGTAGTTCAGTTTAATGATTGTTTCTCTTGATCTCTCTCTCTCTGCTCTTCACTGCTCACTCGTACGTGCTCGCCGCACCTTCAGATATACATGTATGTCATCTAATCACTCAACAGTTACATGACTCTTCGTTACATATCAGATTATAACTATTAATAACTATTCACGGAGTACATTCTCCGACACCCTCCCCCCATATATCGACTTGGAGATATATGTTAGGTCTTTGACTAAGGAGAATACTCCTATGGTTATGTCAGCTCGTTATTTTAAAATGTTGCGCTTGGTAAATATAATGCACTAAATCAATGATGAATATAGTTCTGTTGAAATAAATTGTAACTTGGCTACATGAGGGAATACGTTGCTTAAGTGTTTATGTTACTCATCATTCAAGATGAGTTCTTTGTTGCGAAGACGGGCTGCTGCTGCTGCGTCTCTTCTTGGTCTTGTACATGTTTGGGTTACTTGGTTCTGTTCGACTTGTGCAGGCGGTCTGTCGCAGGACAATTCCAGAGGGTACAGGTGTTGGACTGCACGCTCTAGATGCCGTTTGCCGACACGTATCTTTGCACCTCGCACGATTCCGTCTCTTCCCGTGATGAGTTGTTCTACCACTCCTAGTTTCCACCTCCCCCGATTCTTTTCGTCTGACTTGACGATTACTACGTCACCAATGACAGGTGCTGTTCCTTGTCCTGTTGCTTTGGCGCTGTGCCTCTCTCGGAGATGTCTTACGTACTCCTTAGTCCACCGGTTCCACATGGCTTCCTTGCACTTTAGCAAGTATTTAGCTCGCTTGCGAAGGTTGCCGCTTTCAACGTGGTGTGGTTGTAGATCTGGGAGTGCGTTGCTATTAAGAAATAACATGGAGTTTGGAGTTAACGTCGGGAGTTGTAGATCTTCCTCCACGTAACTGAGAGGACGGTTATTAAGTGTGACTTCAACATCCAGAAGAACCTCTTCTAGCTCTTTCCACCATAAGAAGCCATTCCCAATTGTCTTGTTTAGGGCTGACTTGATGAGTCCGACCATTCTCTCGAACTGCCCGCCCCACCAAGGGGCACGGCTGAGGTTGAATTGCCATGTTATGTTCTGAGTTGCTAGAAAGTCGTTGAGCTGCTCGTCTTTCATCACCGTTTTAATCCATTTTGATGCACTGACAAACGTTTGCGCGTTGTCCGAGTAGATTCTCTCAGGTCGTCCTCGTCTTGCGATGAATCCTTTCAGGCTCCTCAGAAACTCTGAAGTTTCCAAGTTTGGCAAAAGATCTAAGAAGATCCCTCTTGTTAGACTGCATGCATATAAAAGAATATACACCTTACCCTCTCTTTGTCTTGTTGTACGGTAGCGTATGGGGCCAGCGTAGTCTACACCAATCACTTGGTAGGGATGGGTTCCTTCAGTGCGTGTTGTCGGCAGTGGTGCTGGTGGTGGAGTACCATAGGCGGACACTTGAAAGCGTTTGCACCCATGACAGTTTCTTCTCACTTTCTTGGCAAGCCGTCTTAGTCTAGGCACCCAAAAATGCTCTCGCACTTTTGCCATAGTGAGACCTACTCCCCCGTGGAGCGTCGCACAATGTAGCTCCTCTACCAGCTTCTCTGTGTACTGATGCGTGTCAGGAAGGTAAATAGGGTAATGTCCTTGAATCCTTCCGCGACATTCTAGTAGACCACTGCTTGAAGCTTGCAGGTTCAATTGTAATTTGTCGTTCTCAAACTTCTCGCTTCCCTCGACGCTTTCTTGAGCACGCATCATCCAGAACTGTTTTTGTCGTTGTATCTCTTCGACGAGTAGCGGTCCTGTTGTTCTGTGCTCTTTACTCTTATGAGAGTTGGAAATGAAACGAGAGATCCAAGCACATATTCTCAAGGTTTTCCATAATGTAAACTTGTTCAGCAGTACATTAAACTCGTCTGTTTCATCATGTGCCAAACCGAACACCTCTCGAGTGACCTTTGCCTCGGCTTGACTCTCAGGAGAAGTGTTTGTCATGATGTCATTTGGCCAGTCGTTGCGGTCCTTTAACCATTCAGGTCCTCTCCACCAAAGCTCAGCTTTGTCCACTCTTCCACCACGACTTCCAAGGTCCGCAGGGTTGTCTTGGCTGCTCACGTGACGCCACTTCACATCTTTGTGCTGTTGGATCTTGTGTGCACGATTACTGACGAACTGCTTGTACTCCCCCGCTCCTCGTATCCAGTGCAGGGCCACAGTACTATCTAGCCAACACTGGAGTTCCCCCACAGGGAATCCCTTTAGCGCGTCTCTTGTGTTTGTGATTAGGTTGACAGCCATATGTCCAGAGACGAGTTCCAGACGTGGTATAGTAAGGCCCTGTTTGGCCAATCGTGCCTTTGCTGCCACTAATCCTACGTTGACTCCCGTTGGCTGTGAGACAACAGCATATACCGCTGCGGCTACCCCTTGACCACTTGCATCACCAAAGCAATGCAAGTCGATGTTAGTGATGTGGTTTCTTTGCGTTGCCAACTGTCTTGGGATGGTAACACTTTCGGGTAACATCTTTTCCCATTTTGATAACTTTCTTGTCAGTTCGTCTGGGAAAGGTGCGTCCCATGCCGCCTTGAGCTCACAAGCTTCGCGGTACAGCAGCTTACCGCAGAGTGTTGTGGGCGAGACAAATCCAAGAGGGTCATAAATCCTGGACAATCTCGCCAGCAACCCTCTCTTGGTAGGCTGTGCGCGTTCCGATGGGACCTTGACAGCGATAGTGTCATTCTCTATGTTCCACTCCATTCCGAGGAGTGTACCTTTAACTCTCTGGGTCACTCCCAGCTGCTGCTTAGCGTAGGTTTCCGGTGTTTCACATGCACCTTGCTGTTCATTGTTAGGGTCCAACTCGGTAGCGTTGGAGTGCCATTTGTGTAAAGTAAATCCCGCTTTATCAAAGATTTCCGTAGCTGTGTCTTTAATGAGCTTTGCTTCCTCTACAGTGGATCCTCCGGTGATTAGGTCATCCACGTAAAGACTTCTCTGTATTTCGTTTACTATCTCTGAGTGTTCTCGTCGAGAGGCTTCGAGGTGTTGTTGGACCACTCCCCCTAGGAGGAATGGAGATGACACAAGCCCGAACAACGCCCTCGTGAAACGAAAGGTCTCAACTCGGCGAGTGTTCAAATCAGCGATCCAGTGGAACCGTAAAGCATCACGGTCCGACTCACGAACCCGAACTTGAAGGAAAGCTTGTCTCATGTCGCCAGTGATAAGGACAGGGTGAAACCGTGATCGCACTAGTACTGACCACAGCTGGTTCTGTAACGGCGGTCCTGCATGGAGACAGTCGTTAAGCGATGGTGCGTTGTCGTAAGCTCGTGCAGAAGCGTCATAAACGATACGTAGTTTCGTACTCTCCGCTGTCTCTCTCAGTACTGGTTTGTGCGGTATGTAAAACTCTCTTCCCTCCACGTGCTCGCTGGCAGGTTCCACGATCCCTTGAGCAATTTGATCTTTGATGATGTCATCATATTGTCCGAGTAGCTCTTGTCGTTCTAATTTTCGAACAATACTGTTCAATCGTTTCAAACTCCCCTCTTTATTGTTGGGGAGTGAAGGGTGGTTACCCTTCCAGGGTAGTCCCGTTTCGTACCAGCCCACTGGGTCACGCTTTAATTGTTCCTTGAATTCTTCGTAAACAGTGTCTTGGTTGTTGCTAGGCGTGTCTGCAAGGCCAAGAACGTCCATTCGACAAAGTTCTTCATAATCCGCTTGGGAGGTCTGGGTCATAAGCATAGTGGATGTGTCAAGAGGTTCTTTGCCAGAAGAGATGATGGTCCACCCGAATCGCGTTAATTCTCCTACAGGCTCTCCAGGCCGCCCGATTTTTTGGTGGACAGTTCATTTTCAGTTTGGCATATTCTCCTGCTCCTAAAATTAGATGTACAGGAAGACGATCTTTTGTGTCGTTATCGTCGATTTTGATTCCTTTCAAATGTGAATACTTGTCAATCATCTCACGGTACTTGGGGTTATCAAGGAATAGAAGTTCACTTTTATCTACTTTCGTGACCTCCACTGACATTTGAAATTCTCCAGATATTGCTCTAATGTCAATTGTTGACAGTTCGATTGATTTCGTTGCGGTTTGGAGTAGCATTTCGATTTTCCTCGCTTCTGTCCTCCGGTCTCGACGTGGGATTTGGTCCAACAGAGCTGCTGAAGCGTACGAACTACCAGCTCCAGTATCCAAGAGCGCTCTACATTTCACTCCTCCAGCTTCAACTACTACAACTGGGTACGTAACCTTTTGTGTGATGTTTTCCTCATTTCCGGTTGCCACCATTAATTGACTAGCTTTGTTATCGTTATCTTGCTCACAGATTGACGTGTGATGCCTTTTACTGCATTTTTGGCAATTCGCCTTGCTTCTACAATCACTAGCACGATGTTTCGCACCAGTACAGTTGAAACAAAGTTTCTTTTGCGATAAGATTTTCCTCCTTTCATCGCTAGTTTGTACTTTTGTGCAAGCTGCTCCCTTATGAGATTCGTCGCCACAATATACACAAGCACGCACACGTACATCTTGATTGGAATGTTGCGTATTTAAAGCACGCATACGTGGCGCCGCATAAGTTCCTTTGTGTGGGTTGTTGTTGTCACTGTTATCTTCTGCGGGATTGATGTCACGCCATCTTTTAAGTTGTTCCAGAAGATCTTTGAAATTCCAGCTTTGCCAGCCTTCATTTCCACGAACTAGGTCAGCTTTTATTCCTTTCAGTTTATCGAGTGTTCCACGAACATTTCCTTTCACATCTCCCAGCTTTCCGAGGGTCTCTAGACTTTGTACGTTGTATCTCAATTGTTTGTAGAAATCATGAATCTTCTTGGGGTTGGTTCCGGTTATTACAGGCAACTGCATGATATTCTGAACATAAACATTGACGATTTCTGAAGGTTGTCCGTACTCAGCGGTCAAAATTGCTTTAGCATTGGAGTACCCTTCCTCTGTGAATGGTAGACCATCTACGTCAGATCGTACGCTCTTCTCTAGAAGCTCTTTCAGGTATCCAAATTTTGTCAAAGCAGGTAAACTTGTACAGTCTATTTCAGACGTAAACTTGCCCCAGAACGGGAGCCATTCCTCTATTTTTCCATTAAATTTGGTGATTGATAATTTCGGCAATTTTGCTGAACACTTGGGCATTTGTTGACTTACTTGTTGTATTTCGGATGCTTGATTCACCGCGTGACCTTTCTCGAACTCCGCCTTTTGCTCTAATAATTCGCGTTCAAATTCCATGGTTTTCTTATGTTTGATAGCGATATCTGCTTCTTGTTCACGTAGATCCATCTCTTTGATTTGTTTTGTTAACTCATTTCTATGTCCATCAGCTTTATTCAGATCCGCATCGAATTGAGCACTCCATGCTGTAACCTCCTCCTCGCTTTCTCCCTTCATGAACTTCTTCTCCTCTACGACTTCTTTCAGTTCGATTACAACTTCCACTATTTTGTTAATTGAAGTGATTTGACGTTCTGCCGCTTCACGATCTTCTTTGGCTATTACTTCTTCTGTCTTACTCAACCTGAAGTTGAGAATCCTTACTTTTCCTGATAATTCTTCCATTTTTTTCTCCATAATTGTTGTTGTTGTTTGGTTCTTTCGCTCTTGCTCGAGCACCTTTCACCGTTTAGTGTCCCTTCGTGGTCGCCACTTTTGTGTCGGGAACTTGAATGAATTCCAGGACAGTAAGTTGAGGATTGTAGTTCAGTTTAATGATTGTTTCTCTTGATCTCTCTCTCTCTGCTCTTCACTGCTCACTCGTACGTGCTCGCCGCACCTTCAGATATACATGTATGTCATCTAATCACTCAACAGTTACATGACTCTTCGTTACATATCAGATTATAACTATTAATAACTATTCACGGAGTACATTCTCCGACACTCTGATCAAAATCGACCCTCCTTGGAGTGACTTTTCTCCAGCGTCTACTAAAAGTATATAGATAAACTAATAAAAATACGAAACATTTTTGTTTTTGGTCCAGAGAGTGTCGAGAAATCCTCATGAGAAGAGGCCGAAATCACCCGTACGCCATGTTGGTTTTGAATAAACGAGCCCGTGATAAACAGACAGCGGTTGGTCTCTGTGACGTCATCCAATCAACCCATTGAACACGTCCGTACATTCACATACAAAGTCTTGTAAAATACTACCCAGTTTTATTGATGTTTCTTCGTCTTATTTTGTCATTCAGCCGTCCAATACATTTTTCAGGCAGTTAGGGCTCATCACCTAGCACCAGAAGTTTCTAAAGTGGATAGAACTGTGATATATATCATGCTAAACGAACCTGAAGTTTTTGAGAATACTTCGTGTCAGTCTTGCACTCTTGGCCTTACGACTTCAAATGGATTTGAGATCTAAATGTTATCATATCAAATCGGCAGCATACAGATTTGTAAGCATATCCCAAGTACAACGATTTTCTTATGAAGCATTCGTGAAAGCCGAGGGCCAGAATGATTTAAGAATTGTAAAGCTTTTATTGTGACTGTAGAAGAACAAGTTACAAATGCCCGGCGAACACGGCTCCCGCCGAGACACCACTACATGTTACGACACTTTTAATTTTCAACACCAGAATCATTAGAAATTGATAATAAAATGCATAGAATGAACAGTTTTCTTGCAGATTAATTGCTTTCTAAAAAATAATTTATGAGATAGGATTTTAAAAGCTGTTGTCCGTACAACTGCAGTGTGTTGACAATCGTGCAAAGCAGATTGATCAGTAGAGGTCAGTCGCATCGGGTCATCCTGAAGTACATTTCGTGACTACTACATTTACTGGTAGTATTAGGAGACTATTAAATTGTGAAGTATTTATATACATCAGATCGATTCGTGGATATATCCAACTTCTTTTAGTTTTATACCGAAAAATAATTATTGATCAGATCAGTCACCATACAACATGGTAAACATGTACGGCGTATGTTTCTAGTACTACTCATAATACCGGTCACGCTCCTGCCCTTGAAGTGACTTTAGATGATGAATTCGTGGCATACATATGTCGAAATTAATCTTACCAGAAGTCCCAACGTACACTTTAGATCCTCTTATATGTTAGGATATGGAAGAGTATATATTTGGGAGTTATATCCTGCTCGTACGCCGAAAGCGGCGGACTTGAGAATACGTGAGAGTACGTAACATTCAGCTATAAATCATAATGGAATCGTCGAATTCTGCAGTGAAAATATCTTCTTTTGGATGTATTTGTCGCTTGAACACAGCAACTTGATTGTATATTTTGCTATTTGGCAATCAAAATAATATTAGAATGGATAAAGCGTGATTTTCTGTGGATATTTTCAGAGACCTCCATACTTTGCCTAGCCTCCTAAAGCAGACCCGTGTCCAGGCTTCCGTTTTACTTCGCCGGACCACTAGGTCTGCTCAGATGAACGATACATTCATTTCCAGTGGATTAGCCAATCAGAACGAACCTCTTAAATCTGTGGTGGTGCGGACTTTGACCTCTATGGACTTCCACGAACAAACATCACGTGAACTGACAGTTCGTACTGGAGTTTGAAGAGTGTTTTCAAGCTAGCGATGTGATGTTTTCAAAATTCAACAGTTGAATATCCACCAGCAAAAGTCAATCGATCCGAGCGATTTATTTTGAACAAAAGGATTTGTTCGTCAACTTCCGACTGGTCATGGAAAGTCATTACTGATATATCAAGCATTGAAACTGATCTATGACAACGGTACACACGATTCTGGTCATTTATTCACTTTAGCAAAGCAACTTCTGCAGACAGACAAAGCCGGTTACCGTATTCAAAATATTATTGTATGTTGATATCCAAAGTACGGGACAAGAGTGCCAGTAAATTAACTTTCGTTCGTCAGAATATTTCCGGGTTTTCCTCTCCTTTGACTCACTTTTGGCACAAATAAAGCACAAGTCCTCGTTGATGATCGTGTCTAATGTACCCTACAAGTGACCACGAGTGACCACGGATGACCACGAGTGACCACGGATGACCACGAGTGACCACGAGTGACCACGAGTGACCACGAGTGACCACGAATGACCACGGATACCAAATTGAAAAAATTAAGAAGCAAAAAAAAAAACCGATAGTAGAAAGAGATCGAAAAGGAAAAAACGACTGTTGGCGAGTGGTACGTTTATTACTTTATCAACTCAACTGTTTTTGAATCTTCAAATACGTAACAATTAATTTATATAGTATGTTTAGAATAATAAGAACTTCCTAGCGTGTCATGAAATTAGTTTTGCAACGGGTTTTAATTCTATTTGGATTGACAAGTTTTTGCCGCAGTTTATGCGAGAACTAACATTATTTTACAATTGTGTACTTACTGGCGTAACACTTCGTGAAAAACTATTGTAATGCTTCAGTCATGTTTCACCCTCATAAAAACGGGTATGCTCTTTCTTTATATAACTACCACCAGTATCGTCACAATCTAGATCAAAGGGATGTTTCAAATTGAGCACTTTTTGGTTTACAAGAAATGTTGCGGTTCCTTTTATTCTGTTAGGCTTGACAGTCACAAAATAATCCTGTGACACATCCTGTTGTAAGCAAAGCTTAAAAATTTCTTTGATAGACGGACTTCTTTTGTTGTAGATGGGTAGTCCTTCCCGATAACTTTCGATGTTTTCGTCTGAATCAGTGAATTCATGATCAAGGTTCCGATTGCAAGATGCTGGCTCCTCTTCGTCTGAACTTAACGTTATCTGAACTTGTTGCCTTCTTTTTCTCAAAGTTTGATCTTCTTCCTTTTTGGGTGTTAAGTCTTTCCGTTTCATGATTAATCAGTTCAGTTGTGATGAAGGTCCAGTACATGCATGCAGGTCCACATGCAGTACTGAAACTGACAAGCAGACTCAATGACGCGCTTTTGGCACTGAAATGGGTTTTTACCGTGAGAACGGCGAAAGGTGATTGGCTGCTAAAGATTTCCTGAACGAAGTCATAATCGTCACTATAATTAGTGATTGGCCCCTTCATCAATTCATCCATCCATCCATCCATCCATCCATCCATCCATCCATCCATCCATCCATCCATCCATCCCATCCATCCATCCATCCATCCATCCATCCATCCATCCATCCATCCATCCATCCATCCATCCATCCATCCATCCATCCATCCATCCATCCATCCATCCATCCATCCATCCATCCATCCATCCATCCATCCATCCATCCATTTATTCATTCATTTATAATTATCCGCGTTTATTCGATCATCCGCTCATTTATTCGTTTCGGTTTGTTCGTTCATGAATGTGTTCGTTCATTCATTTATTCATTCTGTTACGGAAATCCGTCGAATTCGGTCCCGTAGGAGACAATAAACAAGAATCACGCTTAATTAACTGGCCTTGATGTTTATAAAAGCATTACAATAGTTTTTCACGAAGTGTTACGCCAGTAAGTACACAATTGTAAAATAATGTTAGTTCTCGCATAAACTGCGGCAAAAACTTGTCAATCCAAATAGAATTAAAACCCGTTGCAAAACTTTCATAACACGCTAGGAAGTTCTTATTCTAAACATACTTTATAAATTAATTGTTACGTATTTGAAGATTCAAAAACAGTTGAGTTGATAAAGTAATAAACGTACCACTCGCCAACAGTCGTTTTTTTCCTTTTCGATCTCTTTCTACTACCGTTTTTTTTTTTTTGCTTCTTAATTTTTTCAATTTGGTATCCGTGGTCATTCGTGGTCACTCGTGGTCACTCGTGGTCATCCGTGGTCATCCGTGGTCACTCGTGGTCATCCGTGGTCACTCGTGGTCACTCGTGGTCACTTGTAGGGTACTTTAGACACGATCCTCGTTGATGATTTTCTTTGTAGTGTTATCATTATCTGTGGTCATTTAGATTATGAATTTTTTTAAACAAGCTAGAGCTTTGCAACACGATATCTCTAAAAATAACTCAAAGTGTGGGAACTGTTTTGGCACTGATAATACGAGTGATTTCATTGGCTAGTTCAGTGGGCGTATAACAATTGGAAAGGAATGTATGGTTCATCTGAGCAGACCTAGTGGTCCGGCGAAGTAAAACGGAAGCCTGGACACGGGTCTGCTTTAGGAGGCTATACTTTGCCTTGTAGCCGAATATTTGGATTGATTGGATGACGTCACTACCGCCCGTTCCAGTCTCCCTCCAAGTTTTCGATTTATTCACTGGCCTCGAAAAAGAAAGAGCAAAAACTAGCACTTGCCGTTGAAATTTCGAAAAACCGTTTGGTAGAGTTATTATTGATAGCTTCAAGATTGTAATTACGGAGTTTCAGCTGGTTTAAAAGTTTGAGGTATTTTGATCAGAGTCCCCCTTTAATAGCTTGAAGATCTACAGCTGCTTTCAAAACTAAGATTCAAATCTACTTGAGTCCTTCCTGTGTGTCGTTTGTTTTTTTCTTATCTGCTGAGTAATCTTGAAACTCGATACGATTAAATACGTCGCATACTTTCGTCAATAGAGAGTTTTAGCAAACACGACGCGACGTGAGAACACGACGTTAGATGACGAATATATCACATTTGGCATTGCGTGACTACCGTGACAACGTCGCGACGTCAAGTTCACGACGCCATTTCACTTGTTTTCACGTCCTCTTCATGACGTTGAGGACGCCAACGGTCGTTTCACAGTTATTCGTCAGCGCGCGCGCCGTCCTCTTTCACGTCACGTCGTGTTTGCTAAATCTCTCTATTCTTTAGCCGAACAAAACTACGACTACTACGACTACTACTACTACTACCGAAAAACGCATTTTATAACTCGGGCTTCCTTCGGAAGAGCCCGAGTAATATTGACGATGATGATGATAATAATAATACCTCTTATTTAACAAATCCAAGAGACCATTACTATAGAGTCGTTTTCGTATTAGTAGGAAGTAGTTACGGTACGTGCCGTGACCGTGCCGTGACCGTGCCGTGACCGTGCCGTGACCGTGCCGTGACCGTGCCGTGACCGTGCCGTGACCGTGCCGTGACCGTGCCGTGACCGTGCCGTGACCGTGCCGTGACCGTGCCGTGACCGTGCCGTGACCGTGCCGTGACCGTGCCGTGACCGTGCCGTGACCGTGCCGTGACCGTGCCGTGACCGTGCCGTGACCGTGCCGTGACCGTGCCGTGACCGTGCCGTGAATGTGCCGTGACCGTGCCGTGACCGTGTCGTGTCCAAACATGGTTTTATTTAGCATAAAACCATCCAGTATAGATCGGTAGAAAATGACAGAAACAAGCAACAGACAATAATTCGTCGAGAAACTCCTCCGAAACATTAGCAAAACGCGACGACGAAGCCGCCATTTTGTTTGTTTACTCGGGGTCTATGAGCTGATAGACCACTAGTAGCGAACCAATCAGATTGCAGGAATTGCGATAGACCACTGGATGATTTATGCTAATACGTAATAGTTACGTAATAATAAGAATAAGAATAAGAATAGTTACGTCATAGTTACGTCATAGTTACGTCATAGTTACGTCATAGTTACGTCATAGTTACGTCATAGTTACGTCATAGATACGTCATAGTTACGTCATAGTTACGTCATAGTTACGTCATAGTTACGTCATAGTTACGTCATAGTTACGTCATAGTTACGTCATAGTTACGTCATAGTTACGTCATGGTTACGTCATGGTTACGTCATGGTTACGTCATGGTTACATCATGGTTACGTCATAGTTGCGTCATAGTTGCGTCATAGTTACGTCATAGTTACGTCATAGTTACGTCATAGTTACGTCATAGTTACGTCATAGTTACGTCATAGTTACGTCATAGTTACGTCATAGTTACTTCATAGGTACGTCATAGTTACGTCATAGTTACGTAATAGTTACGTAATAGCTACGTAATAGTTACGTAATAGTACAAATCTCTTGACAAATCTCTTTCTTTCTTCATAGCAAACAAGACCGTCATAGAATACCAACCTGTGTCTCTGCGTTGTAACGCGACCAGCCTCGCGAACATTAGAGTGACATGGGTGAAGGACAATGATCGTGGCACTATACTGTCACGCAACATAACCTTGACCTTCAGCAGGGTCCTGAGAGTAAACGATGGGCGTTACATATGTAACGCTACTAATGGTACATGGCACTTTACTGATAACATTTATTTATCGGTCAGATGTAAGTATGGGTTTAGTACTATGATGGTACATGGTACTTTACTGATAACATTTATTTATCGGTCAGATGTAAGTATGGGTTTAGTACTATGATGGTACATGGTACTTTACTGATAACATTTATTTATCGGTCAGATGGGTATGGTATGGGTTTAGTACTATGATGGTACTTGTAATGCGCAGTTGATCATATTTATGTTAGAGTGCAATTTAGAAACTAATTAGTACTAAATAGCACTAATGAAACAATAGAAAACAATAGAAATAGCACTATTTAGTACTATTTAATTTAAGCTTTTCTAATTGTACTCTATTGTTTGCGCAATATAAATGATGAAATTTATATCATTATTATTAGTAGTAGTAGTAGTAGTAGTAGTAGTAGTAGTAGTAGTAGTAGTAGTAGTAGTAGTAGTAGTAGTAGTAGTAGTAGTAGTAGTGGTAGTGGTAGTGGTAGTGGTAGTGGTAGTGGTAGTGGTAGTGGTAGTGGTAGTGGTAGTGGTAGTGGTAGTGGTAGTGGTAGTGGTAGTGGTAGTGGTAGTGGTAGTGGTAGTGGTAGTGGTAGTGGTAGTGGTAGTGGTAGTGGTAGTGGTAGTGGTAGTGGTAGTGGTAGTGGTAGTGGTAGTGGTAGTGGTAGTGGTAGTGGTAGTGGTAGTGGTAGTGGTAGTGGTAGTGGTAGTGGTAGTGTAGTAGTGGTAGTGGTAGTGGTAGTGGTAGTGGTAGTGGTAGTGGTAGTGGTAGTGGTAGTGGTAGTGGTAGTGGTAGTGGTAGTGGTAGTGGTAGTGGTAGTGGTAGTGGTAGTGGTAGTGGTGGTAGTGGTAGTGGTAGTGGTAGTGGTAGTGGTAGTGGTAGTGGTAGTGGTAGTGGTAGTGGTAGTGGTAGTGGTAGTGGTAGTGGTAGTGGTAGTGGTAGTGGTAGTGGTAGTGGTAGTGGTAGTAGTAGTAGTAGTAGTAGTAGTAGTAGTAGTAGTAGTAGTAGTAGTAGTAGTACTACTAGTAGTAGTAGTAGTAGTAGTAGTAGTAGTAGTGGTAGTGGTAGTGGTAGTGGTAGTGGTAGTAGTAGTAGTAGTAGTAGTAGTAGTAGTAGTAGTAGTAGTAGTAGTAGTAGTAGTAATAAGGTTTTTTATCTATTTTTTTATCTCTTATTTGTAATTTGTTTTGAGAAATAAAGTTATTATTATTATTATTATTATTATTATTATTATTATTATTATTATTATTATTATTATTATTATTATTATTATTATTATTATTATTACCTACATACCGTACATCACTTTTTGTTACAGATCCACCAACCATCACACTCAGTCCAAACCGTACTGTACTTGAAAACACTTCTTCGTCGTTGACATGCAATGCCATAGGAAACCCAGTTCCTGCGATAACATTCTTCAAAGATGGAAAACAACTTAAAACAGGCCGAAATCTTAAGCAGGTTATACTCAACTTCAAAGCTGTTCTTAGATATCATGCTGGTTGGTATAAATGCACAGCGTCAAACGGTATTGGCAACAATGACACAACGACAACGTATCTCGACGTACAATGTAAGTCAACATCTCGACATTATTGTTATAGTAACTGCACCGTAACCGTGACGTAACCGCACCATAACCGCACCGTAAACGTGCTGTAACCGCACCGTAACCGCACCGTGAACGTACTGTAATCGCACCGTGATCGCACCGTAAACGTGCTGTAATCCGCGCACTGTAATCGCACCGTAAACGTGATGTAACACCGTAAACGTGCTGTAACCGCACCGTAACCGCACCATAAACGCACCGTGAACGTACTGTAATCGCACCGTGATCGCACCGTAAACGTGCTGTAATCCGCGCACTGTAATCGCACCGTAAACGTGCTGTAATCCGCGCACTGTAATCGCACCATAACCGCACCGTAAACGTGCTGTAACCGCACCGTAACCGCACCGTGAACGTACTGTAATCGCACCGTGATCGCACCGTAAACGTGCTGTAATCCGCGCACTGTAATCGCACCGTAAACGTGATGTAACACCGTAAACGTGCTGTAACCGCACCGTAACCGCACCATAAACGCACCGTGAACGTACTGTAATCGCACCGTGATCGCACCGTAAACGTGCTGTAATCCGCGCACTGTAATCGCACCGTAAACGTGCTGTAATCCGCGCACTGTAATCGCACCGTAAACGTGCTGTAACCGCACCGTAACCGCACCATAAACGCACCGTGAACGTACTGTAATCGCACCGTGATCGCACCGTAAACGTGCTGTAATCCGCGCACTGTAATCGCACCGTAAACGTGATGTAACACCGTAAACGTGATATAACTGATATACGTGCCGCATATCAGTCCATGCCGTTGGTTTCCCACTCTATTACTCTTCATTCCCGACTCAACAGATCCACCAGAGATGTCCATCACTGACGATGTAATCAGCTCTTGGCTTGGTAAACTGGTTCATACCAGATGTAACACAACAGGGAATCCGTTACCCAGTGTCACGTGGTACAAGAACAGTCACGTGATAGCGAGCGGTGCAATGCTTGTAGTCAATATCACATCACGAGAACAGTTTGGGACATATCAATGTGTTGCGAATAATAGCCGAGGGAGTGACTCTCGCGATGTGGAGCTACGACGCACTCGTAAGTGAACAAGTTTAGCTACTCATTTTGTCTTCGTATTTGTCTCAATTTTGACCCAAAGCGGGCGCATAGAATTATTCTCGAAACAAAGGGACATTAGCGTCCACTCGACGTTCGGTGAGAAAGTCCCATTGTCATGAAAACAATGGATTTTCTTTTGAGGATCTGGAATGACTAGAGCCTGGTTTTCACTAGGGGCCAAGCATGTTATAAGCGCAATCACAAGAATTTGTGTCATGTGAAAAAGGGCGCGACGCAAGCATGAGAATATTTTGATGCTTGCGCTTATGCGCTTTCCGTTGTTACAGTGGTACAAGGCGTCTTGTGCTCTCTCTTAAGCTTGTGTTATAAACCAGGTCTAAGCATTCCGTTGTCACAGTGGTACAAGGCGTCTTGTGCTCTCTCTTGTGCTTGTGTTATAAACCAGGTCTAAGCATTCCGTTGTTACAGTGGTACAAGGCGTCTTGTGCTCTCTCTTATGCTTGTGTTATAAACCAGGTCTAAGCATTCCGTTGTTACAGTGGTACAAGGCGTCTTGTGCTCTCTCTTGTGCTTGTGTTATAAACCAGGTCTAAGCATTCCGTTGTTACAGTGGTACAAGGCGTCTTGTGCTCTCTCTTATGCTTGTGTTATAAACCAGGTCTAAGCATTCCGTTGTTACAGTGGTACAAGGCGTCTTGTGCTCTCTCTTGTGCTTGTGTTATAAACCAGGTCTAAGCATTCCGTTGTTACAGTGGTACAAGGCGTCTTGTGCTCTCTCTTGTGCTTGTGTTATAAACCAGGTCTAAGCATTGATGCCTGTTTCGTCACATCTTTTACAGGGTTCCCACCTAATTCCACTGTAATCACTAACAACGCTACCATCATCGAATCGAGAAACTTTACACTGACGTGGTCTGAACCCAACGACAATGGCAGTCCTATAATCAACTATTACGTATGGAAACAGCACATGTACATGAACGGTTCCAAAGGACGCTGGGAACGATCGAGTGCCGCACCATCTTTGAGAGAACGGTGGTTTGTTGTAGCGTGGGGAGCGAGCTACCGATTCTATGTCTCTGCGAGAAATGACCAAGGCCAGACGAACGGACAATCGAAAAACTTCACTGTTATTGATGGTAAGCAACATCAATCCCAACCCCTCACCCCCTTAGTCCCTTGTAGCCACCGAACACACAGGAAACCCAGAGGCAGAAGTATGTGAAACGCAAACGCCTTGGCATTAAAAACAATTATTTGTTCAAAGTGAAATCCAATAAACTCGATGTAGAAAATACACTTCGTTCAAGTGAGTGGTAACATGGATTGAAACAAGCAGAAACTAAAGGTGTATCATTAATCGAGCATTACAGTGCGACGCTCAAGACTGTGACCGACCACCTAAAACAATTATCCACTTTGGAAACGAGTAAAGGACTGGGAACGAGTTTTTAGAATTAATCTAATTAAGAAATGAACCCCATCACAAGAAAGAGCATATCAGAATTAGTAAGTTTTAGGAGTTTGATAGGGTTGGACAAGCTAGTATAACAAATGAACTGCAGACATTTAAAAACTGCCAAAACTGCAAAGAAATGTATGGTTTCAGGGGACCTAGCCTCCTTTGCAACCGTTCTTAGTTCCGGTAGCGTTGCGTGACGGAACTAAGAACGGCTGCAAAGGAGGCTACAGGGGACCCTGTAACATACATTTCTTTGTAAATTTTGAGATGTTTGGAAAGCTGTTACTCGTTCAATAT
>JAUJYZ010001103.1:0-37500 GCA_033675265.1 Actinostola sp. cb2023 | reverse complement strand
AACGAACCCCAAGTTACAGTAAAATATGTATGGAACAGAACCCCGATATAACGAACCAATTTCCCCGTCCCTTAATTAGAACTTCATTAAATCGAGCCTCCACAGTATCAAAAAATTTCTTGAAAAAGTTCTCTAATTCCATATTTGGTAACGAAATTCCATATTTGGTAACGAAATTCCATATTTGGTAACGAAATTCCATATTTGGTAGCGAAATTCAATATTTGGTAACGATAGTGCGGTTTCGTGTTTAAGACTTTAGTCAACTCTCTCTAGGTGGACACCCGTTTGTCTTGTCCCTACTGCACTGTTTTATTACAAATTCGCTCTCTCCAAGACGAACACCTCGTTAGCCAGACAGCAAACGTTGGTCCCGAGGGTGTCCTGCTGAGAGAGAGTTGATTTTTTTATAAACCTGGAATAAGTTCCATATGGCTTTTCCTTTCCTTTGCAGATTATTCATCGTGATCTTGCAGCGCGTAATGTTCTGGTTGGTCAGGGGGAGACATGTAAAATAACAGACTTTGGGATGGCAAGAGATGTTAAAAATGACGACATTTATCAAAAGAGAAGAAGGGTGCGTATGATCAATAATACGACCTTATTATATGAATTGGTGACTTGTGATTGGTCACTTTGCGGTCCGTATCTACCCGTATTGACTTGGTTCTCGACATGGCACGGGGCACGAGGTGTGGGGCAACGGATGAAAGTATCAAAGGACGAGGAGAAAGTTTGCCGGTGTTCTTTCTTCTCCTGACGAGAACCTCTCTCGCATCCATACCTGCCACACAAACAAACAAGCTATAGAGGTTGACCAGCAAGTATGATTATGATCAAAACCCTTTTGTATTTTTCTGCAGGGCCGTCTTCCTGTCAAGTGGACAGCATACGAAGCGCTGTTGTATGGATTTTACTCCACACAAAGCGACGTGTAAGTCAATTGTCTACTCGATACCTGCCTCAATCACTTGCGTATATCTTGACACCCCCCCCCCCCCCCCCCCCCCCCCCCCCCCCCCCCCACACCACCTTTTAGGGCATGCGCAAGATTTTATTTAGAGTGGTTTTCGTATGAGTGGGAAGTAGTTACGGTACGGTTCATGCCATGCGGTGACGGTATTGCGCCATGATCGTGCGGTATCCAAGCTTTCTGATTGGTTGAGCGATGATTTTGCGCGCTGTGATTGGTTGAATACAATGTCTTCGATTCCGTATACCATGACCGTAACTCCGTGCCGTAGGTTTCCCACTCATACGAAAAAAGAACTCTATTTATTAGCTTAATTATGACATAATTACTGATTTCCCCTATCCCCCTATACAATGCGGTTGGTCGGACGAATCAACCGCTGTACGATTGTTTTAGGGGTGTCAAGGTGTTACGCATGTGATTGCTGGTTTGTCAGTTTTATAAGAGGGAGGCGACGGATCGATGGGCGCAAGCTGTCGGCCGTTAGGTTGTATTTTGTAACAAATTCTTTATTATGTGGAAAATTAATGTATTTCTCTCGACAGATGGAGTTACGCAATAGTTCTCTACGAAATATTTACGATAGGTAAACGATATCATCATCATTATCGTTATCATTATTGTCATCACCACATTTATCGTCATGATTGTCATCACCAACATATTATCGTCATCATTATTGTCATCACCATTATCATTGTCATCACCATCATTATCGTCATCATTATTGTCATCACCATCATCATTGTCATTGTCATCACCATCATTATCGTTATTATTGTTATCACCATCATTATCGTTATTATTATTGTCATCACCATCATCATTGTCATCACCATCATTATCGTCATCATTATTGTCATCACCAACATTATCGTCATCACCATCATTATTGTCATCATTGTCATCACCATCATCATTGTCATTGTCATCACCATCATTATCGTTATTATTGTTATTACCATCATTATCGTTATTATTATTGTCATCACCATCATCATTGTCATCGCCATCATTATTGTCATCATTGTCATCACCATCATTATCGTTATTATTATTGTCATCACCATCATTATTGTCATCATTGTCATCACCAACATTATCGTCATCATTATTGTCATCACCATCATTATTGTCATCATTGTCATCACCAACATTATCGTCATCATTATTGTCATCACTATCATTATTGTCATCATGATTGTCATCACCATCATTATTGTCATCATGATTGTCATCGCCATCATTATTGTCATCATTGTCATCACCAACATTATCGTCATCATTATTGTCATCACTATCATTATTGTCATCATGATTGTCATCACCATCATTATTGTCATCATGATTGTCATCGCCATCATTAACATCATCATTGTCATCACCATCATTATCGTTATTATTACTAGAAGCTTGAGACTTTAATAAAGTTATTTTTTGTTATTATTATTATTATTATTATTATTATTATTATTATTGTCATCACCATCATTATCGTCACCATCATCATCATCGTCATCATTATTCTACCATCATAGCCAATGTTACTATAATCGTGATGCATCATAACAACCTCGTCTATCCCGAAATCATCATCTTCGTTTTCGACTTTATTCAGGTGGGAGTCCATATCCCGACATGGATCCACGTACTATTGCTGATAAAATCTACCAAGGATATAGAATGCCAAAACCAAAACACTTGGATGATGAAATGTAAGGAACAGCACCATGTTCATTCAGATCTCGCTAAGAAAACACACACGAAAACCCGCGTGAATAAGACGTATCACTATCGACGCAAGCATAAGCGCAAGCACAAAAAAAGGAAATATTTTGATAATATTACGCTTATGCTTGCGTCTGGCCCGTTTTCACAGTGACATAAGGCCTCTTGTGTTTGCGCTTGTGCTCATGCTTGTTTGCGCTTTGTGCTTATGCTTGCGTCTGGCCCGTTTTCACAGTGACATAAGGCCTCTTGTGTTTGCGCTTACGCTCATGCTTGTTTGCGCTTTGTGCTTATGCTTGCGTCTGGCCCGATTTCACAGTGGCATAAGGCCTCTTGTGTTTGCGCTTACGCTCATGCTTGTTTGCGCTTTGTGCTTATGCTTGCGTTAGGCCCGATTTCACAGTGGCATAAGGCCTCTTGTGTTTGCGCTTGCGCTCATGCTTGTTTGCGCTTTGTGCTTATGCTTGCGTTAGGCCCGATTTCACAGTGGCATAAGGCCTCTTGTGTTTGCGCTTGTGCTCATGCTTGTTTGCGCTTTGTGCTTATGCTTGCGTTAGGCCCGATTTCACAGTGGCATAAGGCCTCTTGTGTTTGCGCTTGTGCTCATGCTTGTTTGCGCTTTGTGCTTATGCTTGCGTCTGGCCCGTTTTCACAGTGACATAAGGCCTCTTGTGTTTGCGCTTGCGCTCATGCTTGTTTGCGCTTTGTGCTTATGCTTGCGTTAGGCCCGATTTCACAGTGGCATAAGGCCTCTTGTGTTTGCGTCAGTAGCTAGTTTAAACCACGCTTAATAGTTTGCGATCGAACTATTTCAGATACGCACTGATGACGGAGTGCTGGAGAACAACACCAGAACAGCGTCCAACGTTTGATTCGATTAGCTCTACACTACGAAGACTGGAGCGACATGAGAAGGTTAGTGTAGAGGGGGACTGGGGAGGGGGACTGGGGAGGAGCTAGGAGGGAAAGGGTGGGAGACTGGGAAGGAGGAAAGGGAAGGACACAGGCTAGTTGCTATATATGATGTTGTAAGCGTTTGCCACCCTCATTTCAACAGTGTTTTAACATGCACTGTTAACGTGCTGAATTGATGTTGAAAGAGTTGTTTTTTTCTATTTCAGAATTACATACACATGAATCAGTACGATGTTGACTTGTACGCAAATCTAGACGAAATATGAAGACTCGACACAACTAACGTAGTATTACACCTCGAAGACGATCCTATCCAAACCGCGCCTTGCATTGAAATGGCATGTGTCATATGTCATGTGAGTCATGAGAGGAAAAAGAGATGGCTACATCACAAAACAGACAAAAACGAATTTGCCTTTATGGCCGGTTGCGTTCGTCTTGACTAGGCATGTGGGCAGCTTAAAGATATTTTGTGGTCACGTAAAACGCATGCGCAGACTTTAATAGTAACAGTGAAAATTGTAAATAAATAATAATCAACTGTCTGCCTGAACAAATAAATAAACAAACAAACAACATATATATAAATAATAAACACATATATTTTTAAATAAACAAATAGATTTTTAAGATTTCAGATTTTTTATTCCATTTGCACCATTTTTTTTACAATATTAATAAATAAGGTAGAATTTTTTGCAGATAGTTCGGTGCTGGGATACCTGAACATAGTTTGTAGACTAATCAGAGTCAGGAGCCCATAATGGGCTCCTGTCAGAGTCAGGTTCCCCAGTACAATGAAAGGAAATTACAAATATATCTGAATTTTGTTCATAAAATATTTACTAAATTTTTATACTGAATACAATAAATAAATGGCTTAAAATGTGTATAAAATAAATAAAAAGAAGAAGGAATGAAAGAAAGAAAGTAATTGACAATTTGAATCGACAACAACCAACTGCCGTGCTAACTTGCGTGTGCGCGTGCGCTCTAAAACCGGAAGAACAAGAAATCCTGTTCCCAAAAATGGATTATGCCAGAGCCTACGTTCTTCGCCGCTGGCCGAAAGTAACGCAGGCTCTGGGGACGAGATTGGCTGAGCGGCCGGCACAGGACGCATGCTCTGTAGAAGCCAGTATGCCATTTGAGGTCAACGACCATTCTCGTACCCAGAGCTCCTCGGTCGGTCGTTCCTTCTCACTTCGGAAGCCCGACTAATAAAATTGTTTGAGAGTAAAGAAAACTAGACGCTCTTCTAGCGTGAAGTCGGGCTTCTAAATGAAATGTAACCTATTTGAACTAAATATAGATATCTTATAGTGCGATTTTCAGTGCGATTGAAACAGTTTTTGGCTGCTCGTCGTTGCATGACTCGAGCTCGATAGAACATGCTTTCCTTGCAATTTCAGTACTGCGAACTTTACAGTATATCAGTAAAAACGTTAATAGCCCGACTTCACGCTACTAGAGCGTCCTGTTTCAATCTAAATTTGGATTTAGACGAGAAAAGACTTATATTTTGGCCCCTTGACCTCCGGTGCTTTAATTTCCCTGATTGGTTTGTGCTTTGTAATCTTTCTTGGCCAGACTTCATGTCTAGGTGCATGCGCTGTAGAACCCAATTAGTCATTTGGGGTCAACGAAGAACGGAGCTCATTTTTAGAGTCGGAGCTTCCACAGGAAGCCCGACTAATAAGCTTCATCTACGCTTAATTCGGAGCTTTCGGGTTCCAGACTCATCGTCAGGGAAATGATCAGGGGCGTAGCGTGCATATACGCACGTACGCACGTGCGTACAATTTAAAATACTTAAAATCTATATATTATAAGAAACATACAAATATTTATAACAATTGAAATCTAAGGCAAAATCTTAACAGCTGACTCGGTGGAAACTTGCTGGAAACTACTCACAGAAGGCAGGAAATGCTATTTTGGAGAACCTATACCTCAAATTTTCGGGGAGCTTGCCCCCGCATCCCGCGCCTTCGCAGCTCGTCAGGCAGATTGTGTCGCCAATACATTTCCCCTTGCAATCAGTCATTGTAGGCATGTATAATAATAATTGTAGTTAGTACAGTCTCAAAGGCTTCGCCTCGGGTTGTTATATCGCTATTAGCGATAACGGTAGTGGTAGCGGTATATAACCTGTTTACATACATCCTTTAGGTTTACATAAATCCTTTCAACATCCTTTACATAAATCCTTTATATAACCTTTACATAAATCCCCCAAAAAAACTGAGTGATAAATGCATTTTACTAGCTATGTATTTATGTAGCGAGAAAGTCCGCTGGAAAACGAAGAAAATGGTATTTCCAAGGCTCTAGATTTCTAAATTTTCAGGGGGGGCATGCCCCCTCACCCCCCTACAAGTTCACGCCTTCGGCGTTCGTTGCTATGTGCGTACATTGGTAAAAAAGCACGCTACGCCCCTGATGATGGTACAATGCAATGCTTCAATCGAAAATTACGTACAATAACACAACAACAATGGTTACTATGGTGACAAAAATAACGGTACCTGGCGCGAATTATACGGCAATAGACCCTATGCAAAAATGGCCGCTGCTAATTAGCATAATAGTTGTACATTTATGTTTAAAGTAGCAAAATGGCTTACAATGATAGCAAATGCTCCAAGAAAGTTAGTCTGTGAGTTTGAAGGTGAAATATTAAATTCCTGCGAAGTTATGAGTACTTTATAGTGTGAAAAAACATGAAAACGAGGCTCTAAAGGCCTCAGTTGATAAACACATACAAAACTCTGTGTTTTTGATCCGTAATAACTTCAGTCTTGAATATTAGGTCTATAACAACCTAACTTTCCAATTTTGTGTATTTTGAAGTACTCTTTCCGATGGCTAAAACAATTTGTACTGTAAAGTTTTTAGTTTGTCTATTTTAAAGGCACGGAATTATGCATAGGGTCTATAAGACTGACTACAGATAGTTCAAACTAATTACTAATCTTAGAAATTAAAGGCGTGTGACTTGATGGAATAGTTCTTCCATAGTCTCTGTTAAACATTACAATGACTAGCAAAAAATTGTTATTGTTTCTTTCTTTCTTCCTTCCATCCTCTTCATATCGCTCAGTCACAGTCTCTCTCGGTCATGTCTTGCGTGACTGATTCCACTATGAATGGTTTGTTCGATGGTTGAATGACATGTGAAGACATCTGTCACTATAGGTCAATGAATGAGGACGCCTACACTGAAAAACATCAGTTTATTTCCAGCCAAACTCTCTTAGAAAGCAAACTTTCTCTTTTCACTGGCACAAATATTGTAACCAAAAGAAAATAGTACAAAAAATGCAAAATCAAACCAGTTGTCTGAAGTGATTTTTGACAACACAGTGGCTACCCATTCAGTCGAACGATACTATGTTCTGGATAGGAAGTGCTCTAACTCTATTACTATTCCTACGGTTGTCATCAGGTATGGTGTTCCTTTGATCTTCTTAATGTATTGATGTATTTTGATGTTGTATTGGTCGATCGTAGTATTGTGAAAAGCGCCAAGTTGTGTGTAGAGTGTTCAATTGTTCACTCATGCGTCTATTGATCAAATGTTGTGGTTTCATTTTGTACAATTCCCTTCGCTTTTGGTCGTATTTTCGACATCAAAAGACCATTACAGTATTTCATGGTTAATAGTAGCTCAGTGTGTAGGTTTTCAGCATGAATATCAGATGTTTTGTTTTATCATTCGATCAATATTCACCGCACACCATAAAAATCAACCACACTGAGGTCATATGGTACGAGTGGTACGTGCCTTCAAATATTAATTGAAATTTGATAGATCCATAAAGAAATGCACAATCTCTAGGAGTACATCTAAGGCTATTAATATAAATCTGTTAATAATATTCTTCATATTATTTCATTCGTATTAATTTCCAGTCTGTCAAGCGCAACAAATGACGTCAAGTCTTGCGTACTTCGCTCCAAAGAATAATAACAATCGTGCATTTGTGTAAACATTGTTTCTATGAAGATGTTTTGATAGTTTTGATCACTCGGATAGTCAGTTTGTTTCACTCCATCTCACAGGAAGCCCAAGCTGTGGTTTTGTGGAGAATATCGTAAAAATATTTTCTCCTGTAAATACTGTAATAAAAGACTTGAAACTGAGATAGTGTCTTGTGGTCTTTATTTACTATCCCTGTGCAAATTTTCAGCGAATTTCAGCATAGTAAATAAAGACCACAAGACACTACCTCAGTTTCAAGTCTTTTATTACAGTATTTACAGGAGAAAATATTTTTACGATATTCTCCACAAAACCACAGCTTGGGCTTCCTGTGTCCATCTGTTAAAATAATAGACCTGCAGAAAATAATGATGATGGATATTTTAATTCAATTAAATCGTGGGGGAGGATGTCAAGCCGTGCATTGTATGTATAGTACGTCGCTGATCTGATATTTCAAGACGTTCCGCTTCGATTTTAAATAGTAAATGTTCCTCCCATAGGGTGTTTAAACCTAAAACGTAGAGTTATGGTCATAGAGTCGTAAAACACAGCGCGCAAAATCATTCCTCAACCAATCAGAATGCTTAGACAGCAGGGGCGTAGCGTGCTTTTTTTGCAATGTACGCACATAGCAACGAGCGCCGAAGGCGTGAGCTTCTAGGGGGGTGAGGGGGCATGCCCCCCCTGAAAATTTAGAAATCTAGAGCCTTGGAAATACCATTTTCTTCGTTTTCCAGCGGACTTTCTCGCTACATAAATACATAGTAAAATGCATTTATCACTCAGTTTTATGGGGGGATTTATGTAAAGGTTATATAAAGGATTCAGAAAAGGATTTATGTAAAGGTTGTGTAAATGATTTATGAGTATTGGTTAAAGGATTTATGTAAACAGGTTATATATACCGCTACCGTTATATATAGCGATATAATAACCCGAGGCGAAGCCAGTTTTTTGGTATTTATTTTGTTTGAAACTGTACTAACTACAATCATCATTATACATGCCTACAATGACTGACTGAAAGGGGAAATGTATTGGGGGACACAATCTGACGAGCGGCGAAGGTGCGAGCTCGTAGTAGGATGCGGGGGTATGCTCCCCGAAACCTTTTTGAGGTATAGGGTCTCCAAAATAGCATTTTCCTGCCTTCTGTGAGTAGTTTCCAGCAAGTAATCTGCCGTGAGCTGTTAAGATTTTGTCCTAGATTTCATTTTATTTTCAATATTTTTATGTTTTTTATAATATATACATATATTAAGGATTTTAAATTGTACGCACGTGCGTACGGGCGTATATGCACGCTACGCCCCTGCAGACACGGTCACCGCACGAACACTCTATAAACAAAAGTATGACCTACTTGTCAGGAAACTAATGTTCGTTTCGAATTGGTACTACAGTATTTATTTGTTTCCACTCCCACAAGGTTGAGATTCTGGTTCCTTTTAACTGGGTTATTACAAAATTAACCGACGAGCAATACATCCCACCACTCCTGAAACCCCCTGCGGGGTTTCCGCTTTACACAGAGTTTACAAACATTTAAGTTTTTAGTAAAAATGCACCTATCTCGGCGGAACACAAAAGTATAAAGTAGACACAGTCATTGTGTAACATTTTGCGAAATAAATGCATCAAGAGTTCCAGACTTCCGGTACGCGCGCAATGCATTGTGAGATTATTGATCGATTACAAACGGAAAGTGAGCAAAAACATAGCTTGGGCTCCCTGTGTCTAGAATTGGTGCTCACTCAGTTCCTTTGTAATAATCTCATAATACATTGCGTGCGTACCGAAAGTCTGGAACTCTTGATGCTTGTATACATGAGTCAATCTCGAGTCTGTGGATCCGCAATACCCGACTCAAAGGAATGCCGACACCAGAAACAGACTGTATTGCGCAAAATACACCACAATAATGTGATTCTGCAATATCGAGTTATTCTCAGTGAAATGTCTGTAACTTTAGCCGGTCGTGGATCCAGCCCGGCCTTGTCCGTAATAGCGGGGTGTCCGTAATAGCGGGGTGTCCGTAATAGCGGGGTGTCCGTAATAGCGGGGTGTCCGTAATAGCGAGGTGTTCGTAATAGCGGGGTGTCCGTAATAGCGGGGTGTCCGTAATAGCGAGGTGTTCGTAATAGCGGGGTGTCCGTAATAGCGGCGTGTCCGTAATAGCGGGGTGTCCGTAATAGCGGGGTGTCCGCAATAGCGAGGTGTCCGCAATAGCGGGGTGTCCGTAATAGCGGGGTGTCCGTAATAGCGGGGTGTCCGTAATAATCCGCGGGTGTCCGTAATAGCGGGGTGTCCGTAATAGCGGGGTGTCCGTAATAGCGGGGTGTCCGTAATAGCGGGGTGTCCGTAATAGCGAGGTGTCCGTAATATCGGGGTGTCCGTAATAGCGAGGTGTCCGTAATAGCGGGGTGTCCGTAATAGCGAGGTGTCCGTAATAGCGGGGTGTCCGTAATAGCGGGGTGTCCGTAATAGCGGGGTGTCCGTAATAGCGGGGTGTCCGTAATAGCGAGGTGTCCGTAATAGCGGGGTGTCCGTAATAGCGAGGTGTCCGTAATAGCGGGGTGTCCGTAATAGCGAGGTGTCCGTAATAGCGGGGTGTCCGTAATAGCGGGGTGTCCGTAATAGCGGGGTGTCCGTAATAGCGGGTGTCCGTAATAGCGGGGTGTCCGTAATAGCGGGGTGTCCGTAATAGCGGGGTGTCCGTAATAGCGGGGTGTCCGTAATAGCGGGGTGTCCGTAATAGCGAGGTGTCCGTAATAGCGGGGTGTCCGTAATAGCGAGGTGTCCGTAATAGCGGGGTGTCCGTAATAGCGGGGTGTCCGTAATAGCGGGGTGTCCGTAATAGCGAGGTGTCCGTAATAGCGGGGTGTCCGTAATAGCGGGGTGTCCGTAATAGCGGGGTGTCCGTAATAGCGGGGTGTCCGTAATAGCGGGGTGTCCGTAATAGCGAGGTGTCCGTAATAGCGAGGTGTCCGTAATAGCGGGGTGTCCGTAATAGCGGGGTGTCCGTAATAGCGGGGTGTCCGTAGTATCGGGGTGTCCGTAATAGCGGGGTGTCCGTAATAGCGGGGTGTCCGTAATAGCGGGGTGTCCGTAATAGCGGGGTGTCCGTAATAGCGGGGTGTCCGTAATAGCGGGGTGTCCGTAATAGCGGGGTGTCCGTAATAGCGAGGTGTCCGTAATAGCGGGGTGTCCGTAATAGCGGGGTGTCCGTAATAGCGGGGTGTCCGTAATAGCGGGGTGTCCGTAGTATCGGGGTGTCCGTAATAGCGAGGTGTCCGTAATAGCGGGGTGTCCGTAATAGCGAGGTGTCCGTAATAGCGGGGTGTCCGTAATAGCGGGGTGTCCGTAATAGCGGGGTGTCCGTAATAGCGGGGTGTCCGTAATAGCGATGTGTCCGTAGTATCGGGGTGTCCGTAATAGCGAGGTGTCCGTAATAGCGGGGTGTCCGTAATAGCGGGGTGTCCGTAATAGCGGGGTGTCCGTAATAGCGAGGTGTCCGTAATAGCGGGGTGTCCGTAATAGCGAGGTGTCCGTAATAGCGGGGTGTCCGTAATAGCGGGGTGTCCGTAATAGCGGCGTGTCCGTAATAGCGGGGTGTCCGTAATAGCGGGGTGTCCGCAATAGCGAGGTGTCCGCAATAGCGGGGTGTCCGTAATAGCGGGGTGTCCGTAATAGCGGGGTGTCCGTAATAGCGGGTGTCCGTAATAGCGGGGTGTCCGTAATAGCGGGGTGTCCGTAATAGCGAGGTGTCCGTAATAGCGGGGTGTCCGTAATAGCGAGGTGTCCGTAATATCGGGGTGTCCGTAATAGCGTAATAGGGGGTCCGTAAGCGAGGTAGTCGGGTGTCCGTAATAGCGGGGTGTCCGTAATAGCGGGGTGTCCGTAATAGCGGGGTGTCCGTAATAGCGGGGTGTCCGTAATAGCGGGGTGTCCGTAATAGCGAGGTGTCCGTAATAGCGGGGTGTCCGTAATAGCGAGGTGTCCGTAATAGCGGGGTGTCCGTAATAGCGGGGTGTCCGTAATAGCGGGGTGTCCGTAATAGCGGGGTGTCCGTAATAGCGGGGTGTCCGTAATAGCGGGGTGTCCGTAATAGCGGGGTGTCCGTAATAGCGGGGTGTCCGTAATAGCGGGTGTCCGTAATAGCGGGGTGTCCGTAATAGCGGGGTGTCCGTAATAGCGGGGTGTCCGTAATAGCGGGGTGTCCGTAATAGCGGGGTGTCCGTAATAGCGGGGTGTCCGTAATAGCGGGGTGTCCGTAATAGCGGGGTGTCCGTAATAGCGGGGTGTCCGTAATAGCGGGGTGTCCGTAATAGCGGGGTGTCCGTAATAGCGGGGTGTCCGTAATAGCGGGGTGTCCGTAATAGCGAGGTGTCCGTAATAGCGGGTCCGTAATAGCGGGGTGTCCGTAATAGCGGGGTGTCCGCGGGGTGTCCGTAATAGCGGGGTGTCCGTAATAGCGGGGTGTCCGTAATAGCGGGGTGTCCGTAATAGCGGGGTGTCCGTAATAGCGGGGTGTCCGTAGTATCGGGGTGTCCGTAATAGCGGGGTGTCCGTAATGGCGAGGTGTCCGTAATAGCGGGGTGTCCGTAATAGCGGGGTGTCCGTAATAGCGGGGTGTCCGTAATAGCGGGGTGTCCGTAGTAGCGGGGTGTCCGTAATAGCGAGGTGTCCGTAATAGCGGGGTGTCCGTAATAGCGAGGTGTCCGTAATAGCGGGGTGTCCGTAATAGCGGGGTGTCCGTAATAGCGGGGTGTCCGTAATAGCGGGGTGTCCGTAATAGCGGGGTGTCCGTAATAGCGGGGTGTCCGTAATAGCGAGGTGTCCGTAATAGCGGGGTGTCCGTAATAGCGGGGTGTCCGTAATAGCGGGGTGTCCGTAATAGCGGGGTGTCCGTAATAGCGAGGTGTCCGTAATAGCGGGGTGTCCGTAATAGCGGGGTGTCCGTAATAGCGGGGTGTCCGTAATAGCGGGGTGTCCGTAATAGCGGGGTGTCCGTAATAGCGGGGTGTCCGTAATAGCGGGGTGTCCGTAATAGCGGGGTGTCCGTAATAGCGGGGTGTCCGTAATAGCGGGGTGTCCGTAATAGCGAGGGTGTCCGTAGTATCGGGGTTGTCGTCTATCACGTTCAATAATTTGTTTCCCTGGTTTAACTGTTTTTAGGACAAGCGATTTGTCTGTTGTTTTGAGTATTAATAAAACACGCCGTTACTTATATAATCACACTGTTACGTAGGTCTGTGCTTTAAGACATGCTTCACCATCAAACCCAGAAGTCCTCTTTATACAAAACAAGGCGAGACCATCGTGATTCGATGGGAATACTGGACCCGCGTACCCTTACAGTTAGCACAGTGGGTGGCGTTTGACAAAGATGGCCATATAAAAGTTTTAATCGCACAAAAACACGGAGCGAATAAGATCGAATATTTGTCAACGAAGTTTGGAAACAGAGTAAAGATCGAGAGAGATAACTCTTCGTTGCGTCTTGAAAACATCGAAAACGATGATGATGGTTTGTATGGATGCAAGTTTATGTTTCAAGGTGGTTACGAACTGAAGAACAGCACGGTGCTGATGGTGGTAAAGAGCGGTGAGTATTTGTAGATTAATGATGATTTGATTGTGGTGATGATGATGATGACAACTGGTGATCAATAATGATGATGGTACATTTGTAATTAACGCTACTGTTGATGATGTATGGTTTAGGAGTGACGATGATGATGATGATGATGCAGATGATGATGATGTCGATGATAAAGATATGGTGAATTAGTGTAGTGATGACGAATAAATGTTGCTGTTTCGATGATGTTGATGGCGACATTTGTTACTCAATGGGTTGATTAAAAGAAATGAAATGAAAAATGAAAAAAAAAATGAAATGACATGATGATGATGCAGATGACAGTGATGACGATGTTTTTGATCCTGTGATGATGGAAATGAGACAAAACCGTAACACAGTCTACGTCATGTGAAAATAGATTCCTGTCTTCATATCAAGGTCAACATAGTGAAATGATAACACCAAACCAAACAAAACAAAAGACAAAATAAAATCACCACCAAACAAAACGCAAGTTCCTACAGATGAAATGTTTGTTTATTTGGTTTTGCTTTGTTAATTCCCATGTATTGTAGGTTCCAACGATGCCCAAACCAACTCTCATGAACATCGAAAGTTATACTGGATCTTTGTCGGGGTGGTTCTACTGCTAGTGCTGCTCGTGATTATCTACATACACCTTGAACGACAAAAACGCAGTAAGTTGAAGGGCGTTGCTCGTGTTGACGTAAATATATCTTGAACAATGTCAATGAGTAGAAACAAGAGGCTCTAAAAGCGTTCACTCGGCGAGATCAATGAGCCTTCGGTTTCCTCAGCGGCACAGAGCGCATGCGCCTTGGTACCCAGTTGGTGATTTGTGGCCATAAGAAAAAGAAAGCCCATTTTTCAACTCGGCGTGCACGCACATGCAGCCCACCGAGTAAATAGTGAATCTATCTTTAGATGTTTCTCATCTTTTCTTTTTCGTTGCTTTCCAGAGAAACTGCGAGCGCTGAGGTTGGTAATTAAATCTTTATATCTTTGGAGGATGCGGTAGGAGTATACAGTTTGTACCTCTTGAGGGGTACGGTGGGAGTATGAGGGTTATAATCATGAGGGGTGGGGGTAGGGATATGATATTAATACATATTAGGGGATGGGTGATAGGGCTATACCTCTGAGGGGTGGGGTAGAGATATTAATACATACTAGGGGATGCATGGGATAGGACTTACCTCTGAGGGGTGGGGTAGGAATTTGATGAACTAAGCCTTGAGTAGCGCGCAATACGTTACGACTTGTTGTAACACTGCCTTGTGGCTTCCTGCTAGTTTTTATCTAATTTCAAAACAAGGCGTTAGAAATGACTGCGACATAACTGAAGTGTTTATCTCTTGACCTTCATCTGTTGTTGTTTTAGCGAAAGTAAAGCAGTGAGACCTCAGTCTCGTGTACTTATAAACGTGGTATGTATTGCCTATAAACACTACTAGCTGCTCGACTTGTATGCCAATCACGGTTATATAAATAAATACAAATACGTACTGACAAGTCTAAGACCGGAAGTACGATATGGCGTGAGAGCCGATTTATCGTGGTACCATACACAAATATAACCTTACTAGCCAACACAGTTAGATCTCTCATGTCAAACCAAAATAGTCTGCAATGTTATTAGTTGATTTAGAGATTAGAGATAGCAAGCCAGCAAGCGGCGTATTTACACCGACTGAGTCCGAACACCAGCTATTCTGAATTGCTTTGCAGCCTATTTTTATTTTGTTTTATACTATGTAAAGCCTGCAATGCAAACGCAGTGATAAATCAGCGTTTCTAAAGCCACCCAAATTCTCGCATTACATAACACATAACACTCGCATAATGCACACATAACACGCATAACACATAACACACGCATAACGCACGCATAGCACATAACACACATAACGCACACATAACACTCATAACGCACGCATAGCACATAACACACACAGCACATAACACACATAACGCACGCATAGCACATAACACACACATAACACTCATAACACACACATAATGCACACACAACACAGATAATAACACACATATAACACATAATACATACATAACACTCATAACCCACACATAATGCACACACAACACAGATAATAACACATATAACACATAATACATACATAACACACATAACACACACATAATGCACACACAACACAGATAATAACACACATATAACACATAATACATACATAACACTCATACCGCACGCATAACACACATAGCGCACGCATAACTTATAACACACACATAACGCACGAATAACACTAATGACGCACGCATAACACACATAACGCACGCATAGCGCATACATAACACACGCATAACACATAACACACATATAACTCACGCATAACATAACACGCACATAACACTCATAACGTACACATAACTCACATAATGCACAGATAATAACAAACCATAACGCATAACACACAACACACACATAACGCACGCATAGCACATAACACACACATAACACTCATACCGCACACATAACACTCACATAATGCACACATAACGCACGCATAACACATAACGCACGCATAACACACACACATAACGCACGCATAACACATACACACATAACGCACGCACGCACACACATTAGCACATAACACACATACATACGCATAACACACGCATAGCACATAAACGCAACGCACATAATACACATACATAACACATACACACATAACGCATGCATAACACATAACGCATACATAACGCACGCATAACACATAGCGCACGCATAACGCATAACACACATAACGCACTCTTCCCTCAGACTATATTCTCAATTGCAGGACGACCTCGACAACAGCTATCCTGCTGAAGTTCACGATAATTATCACATCATCCCTCCTGTTGGATTTAATCCCGCAATGCGGCAGTGGGAATGCCCGCGGGATAACATCGTGGTCCTTAAGGTCATTGGAAAAGGAGCATTTGGCCTGGTTGCTAAGGGCATTGCTCAGATAGATAACAATAAAGAGGGTGTGGTCGTCGCCTTGAAGATGTTAAAGAGTAAGTAATAATAATAATAATAATAATAATAATGATGATGACGATGATGATGATGATGATGATGATGATGATGATGATGATGATGATACGTAAGTCAACATAAACGGGTTTTTTCCTGTTTCTGTGTAGCGCGCCCGAACTTCCGTGATTTTTGCGCTTATTTGTGTTCGCAGCTGTGAAATCCGCTGTACTACAAAAATGGCGGCTCTACGTACTACCATAATCCTTTGCGAACCTCGATACGTTCTTATCACATCGACAAACGCTCTGACACGTTGCGCAAAGGATTGCGCAAAACATTCCTTCCTATTGATCAGGCCTCGGCTGCACTAAAGGTGAATAGCGCTATCCACCGTTGGATTGATGCAGTTATCCAATAAATTGTATCCGTTATATAGGACTCATCCGGTGGATAGCGCTAACTACCTTTAGTGTAACCGGGGCCAGTATAGTATAGTGTCATATTCAAATAACCTTAAAAAGTTTGTTAAGAGCTGTTTGTTTGTTTGTTTACTAAGAAAACGCAACTGAAGATGATAAACAAGATTTCTTGCCTTGATGATGCTGAGCTTGATTTAATGAAGACTCTCGATCACCATCCAAACGTCATATCACTCTACGGTTGTGTATCGACATCAGGTACAACATTCTCCCCACCCCACTCCCACTCGCGTCATATCACTCTACGGTTCAGGCCTCGTGTGAAAGATAGCAGGTACAACATTCTCCCCCACCCCACTCCCACTCGCGTCATATCACTCTACGGTTGTGTGTCGATATCAGGTACAACATTCTCCCCACCCCACTCCCACTCGCGTCATATCACGATCTACGGTTGTGTATCGATATCAGGTACAACATTCTCCCCACCCCACTCCCACTCACGTCATATCACTCTACGGTTGTGTATCGATATCAGGTACAACATTCGCCCCACCCCACTCCCACTCACGTCATATCACTCTACGGTTGTGTGTCGATATCAGGTACACTCATTCTCCCCACCCCACTCCCACTCGCGTCATATCACTCTACGGTTGTGTGTCGATATCAGGTACAACATTCTCCCCACCCCACTCCCACTCGCGTCATATCACTCTACGGTTGTGTATCGATATCAGGTACAACATTCTCCCCACCCCACTCCCACTCACGTCATATCACTCTACGGTTGTGTGTCGATATCAGGTACAACATTCTCCCCACCCCACTCCCACTCGCGTCATATCACTCTACGGTTGTGTGTCGATATCAGGTACAACATTCTCCCCACCCCACTCCCACTCGCGTCATATCACTCTACGGTTGTGTGTCGATATCAGGTACAACATTCTCCCCACCCCACTCCCACTCACGTCATATCACTCTACGGTTGTGTGTCGATATCAGGTACAACATTCTCCCCACCCCACTCCCACTCGCGTCATATCACTCTACGGTTGTGTATCGACATCAGGTACAACATTCGCCCCATCCCACTCCCCCGCCGTCCTTTAGTCCACTAGCTCTATCTTGCGGAATCTTGGCGTTGACGTTATTTCTACCTTATTTAGATCGATTAGATCAATTTTTGTGTCCGTTGCTGTCATGTGCTAATGTATAAGACAGTACGATATAGTCAGGGACAATTCCCAGTGCTCTATTTTTTGCAGAAACTCAGGGGTGCGACCGGGATGGAGGGGGGAAGACTCCCATCCCATATAAAGGTGTACTGGGATGCTCTGCGGGAATGTTGCAAATAACTCCTAAAAAATGTAAAAAGTACCATAATCTCGACCTTGTGGTCGTGACAAGAGATCGTTTTTACCCCTTAAAGGTACCAATTCTACACGAAAACTAGTGTCGCCGTAACATGTAGGTCATGATTGACGGGTAAATACCCTAAGGTACGACGAGCATCATCGTCACTTTCATAATAATTTATTTATGGGGCGGACACTTGTTCGACAACAAATATGACGAATTTGATTCTAAAAATGACTTGTTTCTTGTTAGAGCCGTATTTAATGATCACAGAGTTCGTTGCATTTGGTGATCTGTTGGGTCACTTAAGGAAAAGTCGTGGTCTTAAAGACACGTACTACGATGACCCTGACATGAAACCAACGAGTTCTTTGACATCCCGTCAACTGTTCACCTACTCATGGCACATCGCTAATGGCATGGCTTATCTCTCCTCTAAGAAGGTAAAATGAGAAGCAGGCGAAATAGACCGCAGGGGGAATGGGACCGACACTCGGAACGACTGTCAGGGCGAATATATGCTCTCTTCTCTTGACTTCTGCGTGCGCATATTGAACTCACATTCCCCTCACATCCCCTTGGCCCCTCCCCTCCCCCTACCCCTATCCCAGTCCCTCAAGAGCCGTCACACAGGTGGGCGAATGCGGGTGTGGGTGGTGGCATGGCAGGGGGCACAGGCAGCCCAACCATTGCTTCTGAGGCTACTAAATAATTAATAAATAAAAGATACTGGCGTCTTTTTTTGATGGGGTTCCTGTGGTAGAGCGCACGCGCAATACGTATTATGTTGGGCTTCCTGTGCTTAGTATGTATTATGTTGCATTTGGGCTCCCTGTGTGCGTCCCGCAGGACGCGCCTGCACAATAGTAGTATTAAAACAAGGTTTCACTACTACACTTGTGCGGGCGCGTCTTGCGGTATACGCGCACAGGGAGCCCCATGCTCGAGAATCCAGCATTGCTCTTCGGCGCGGGCTCGGATGAAACATCGCCCAACCAGACGAAGTTTCATCCGAGCGCGCGCCGAAGAGCACCGCTGGATTCTCGATATATATATATTTTTTTATATATCTTTGTATTCAGCGCTCAGAACTTTCGCTATGAGCGCTTTATAAATTTTTATTATTATTATTATTATCGAGCGTGAAGGAGCCCAACATCATACATTTTTATGCACAGGGAACCCAACCTTACGTATTGCGTGCGCTCTACCACAGGAAACCCGTAACAAAAGATGCAAGTATCTTTTGATTTAGTATTTAGTAGCCTCGGAAGCAATGGTTAGACTGCCTATGGGGGAGGGGGGGGTGGGGGGGGTGGTTGGGGATTGTGGTTGAATCAGCGGACAATAAGGTGAGGTGCTCCGTTGAAATACGGGAACCTTACTATTTACCATGTTTACAGATCGTCCACAGAGACCTTGCCGCAAGGAATGTACTTGTTGGCGACGGTGAGATGTGTAAGATCACTGATTTTGGTCTTGCTCGAGACGTCCATCAAGAAAATATCTACACGCGTACCTCCAAGGTAGAGTTACACATCTTCTCTATTCTTAAATCCCTCAGCATCTGCTGACGCAATGACGGACATAATGAGATAAAGAATCACTTACTTATTGCAATGTTTGACTCACCCTTTACTTACTGTAGTTCTCGCACTCGTTCGTCACTTCACACCCTCTCACTAAAGGACATGTAGCCTGCGTAGCTAGCGGTTTGCGTTTTTATGGCGGAGGGGAGGGAGAAAGGAAAGAAAGGAAGGTATTTCCTTTCTCCTTTCTCCCCTCCCCATGCTTCTCCCCCTCCCCCCTGACTTATACATGTAGGTCTCTTTTTGATGTGATGTTTATTAGGACATTATTCAATGGTGTACTAATAGTTATATCTCTCTCTGATAGGGTCGTCTACCCGTCAAGTGGACTGCGTACGAATCACTGTTATATGGACAGTGTACTACAATGAGTGATGTGTAAGTATTAACGATATGCTGGCAGCGCGCGATAAATCGGTTAAGTGTTCTTATGTTCCCCACCCATCCCCTCCCCTCCCCAGACTTTGAAGAGATCATGTTCTCGTCTTGTCGTCTTTATACGTTGTCATATTATGCTTATCATGGAAGAATGTAGAGATATTTTTGTATTCTATAGATGGAGCTATGGTATCGTCCTGTATGAAATATTCACCATTGGTAAGTACAACTCCTCAGGGGGAGTAGGGAGAGTAGGGAGTAGGAACACAACTCTTCCATATAATATGTAATATAGCTATTTTAAAATCGCTGAAACTTATTTTTTATCAACCAGGTGGATCACCTTTCCCCAAAGCGGAAGGTAAAGAAGTTGTTAGCCTCCTTCAAGAAGGAAACCGTATGCCTAAGCCAAAACATGTGGACAAAGAACTGTAAGTGGGATCCCTGTGTCATCGTGTTGAATGTTGGGCTTCCTGTGTTATCGTGTTGATTGGTGCAACAATGTTGGGCTTCCTGTGTTATTGTTTTAATATCTTGGAAACTGCGCTCACACTGTCGACTATTAACTAATGACGTTGTAAATTCCTCACGAGACCGGAAATGACGTCTTATTGATATCAAGCAATTGAAACTGTTGCACAAAAATTGTTTGTATTTTTAGCTATGAGGTAATGATGGATTGTTGGCAAGAAAAACCTGAGCAGCGTCCCACATTTGCTGACTTGAGAGACAGAATTAAAGAGATGGAATCATTCCACGATGTACGTATATAAAGAAAATGCGCGCGCCTACTCTGTACAGTTAATGAGAGCACGCGGGAACTGATCAGAACACGAGAGAAGTGTATGTACGCGTCGTGCCCCAAGTGCTCTAAAACTGCGCATAGCACAGCGGACAAGTTTTCTATAGAACACAATTATGATTTTACTTTAAGGTAAATTTTCAATTTTGTTCGTTACAAAAATGTTTGAACATCTGCGCGCGCGTGCTGTGTGCTCTCATAGAGTACGCGGAATACGCATCCTTTGGCCAATCAGAGCGCGCGTTATATCATAGTTATTTTATAAATAGAGATTATATATACGCTTCGTTTTAGCCCATGAATTGATCCATGTTATAATAATCAATCAAATAGTTTCATTTTCCTACTATGTTTTAACCAATCAAATCCTTTCCATTTCGCCCTATAGCCAATCAAATCACAGCATACTTTGCGAATAAATACGTTACTCTATTCTCAACCAATCAAATAGTTTCATATTCCTGCTCTGTTTTAACCAATCAAATCCTTTGCATTTCGCCCTATAGCCAATCAAATCACAGCACACTTTACGAATAAATACGTTACTCTATTCTCAACCAAACAAATAGTTTCATATTCCTGCTCTGTTTTAACCAATCAAATCCTTTGCATTTCGCCCTATAGCCAATCAAATCACAGCACACTTTACGAATAAATACGTTACTCTATTCTCAACCAAACAAATAGTTTCATATTCCTACTCTGTTTTAACCAATCAAATCCTTTGCATTTCGCCCTGTAGCCAATCAAATCACAGCACACTTTACGAATAAATACGTTACTCTATTCTCAACCAAACAAATAGTTTCATATTCCTGCTCTGTTTTAACCAATCAAATCCTTTGCATTTCGCCCTATAGCCAATCAAATCACAGCACACTTTACGAATAAATACGTTACTCTATTCTCAGCCAATCAAATAGTTTCATATTCCTACTCTGTTTTAACCAATCAAATCCTTTGCATTTCGCCCTATAGCCAATCAAATCACAGCACACTTTACGAATAAATACGTTACTCTATTCTCAACCAATCAAATAGCTCCAAGTTATTTACCAATCATTGGTTAATAACTTGGAGAAATTTGATTGGTTGAGAATAGAGTAACGTATTTATTCCCAAAGTATGCTGTGATTTGATTGGCTATAGGGCGAAATGCCGGGAAAGGATTTGATTGGTTAAAACAGAGTAGGAAAATGAAACTATTTGATTGATTATTATAACATGGATCAATTCATTCCTGCTCTGTTTTAACCAATCAAATCCTTTCCATTTCGCCCTATAGCCAATCAAATCACAGCATACTTTGCGAATAAATAAGTCCCTATACTCTCAACCAATCAAATTGCTCCAAGTTATTAACCAATGATTGGTAAATAACTTGGAGCAATTTGATTGGTTGAGAATAGAGTAACGTCTTTATTCGCAAAGTATGCTGTGATTTGATTGGCTATTAGTCAAGTTTTATCGCATTTGTCACTCACAGTTTTCTTCTCAATGTTTCTGTATAGCGTTACGTCAAACTTGAGGAATACGACTCTAAACTTTACGAGAATCTGGATGATCTTCAAGTCTAACCGATACGATGATCTACAGGCCATTTCATAGAGTGGATAGCGCTCTATTCATTGGATAAATATCCTTATCGAGTGGATACTATTCATTGGATAACAGCTTTAACCTTGGAAGTGTTCTCGTGTTATAGTAGAGGTCCGTCAATCAAACTATTTGTAAATATAAGTAAAAAAAAGACAATTTTACTAGTAATTTGTATTTAAAATTGAATGTATATACATACATACGTGAATAGTCTAAAAGACAAAAAAAGTTAATTCAAATCGATAGATAAATTTAGAAAATTAGACAACAGAGGACCACAAGTTTATTAGCAGTTTGCAGGAGCCCATAAGTAGGAGCCTCCATCTGCAGGGATGTATTCGTGAGACGACCTGTGACCGGATCAGGCTATTTTTAGAACACCAGTTTTGCCGCGAAATTTTAACACCAGGGATTTTTGATTTCGGCTTTGTTACGGAGTTTCTAGCTTTTGGCTTGGTAGGTTTACTATTTGATGTTTTTTTAGTTCCTTGAGAAACAGAACACGAACTTGAAGACTCTTGGTCACTTTCCAATGAAGTACTAAACTCTGCAAAAGAGTCACTGTAACTATCACTGTCATTTTCGCTCTCTTCACTTTCAGTTTCTTCAATTTCACTAATTTCTTCGTCCGCCACTTTGTTCATATATCACAAATAAACACAAATCATCTACCTCATTGATGCTGATTGGCTCTGTGTAATTCCCATGGGGGATTCCTATTGATTGATGATTAGTTCGCGGGAAAAGGTGTTCTAAAAATAGCCTGATCCGGTCACAGGTCGTCTCACAAACCCAGTACGGTAGATGGAGGCTCCTACTTATGGGCTCCTGCAGTTTGTTATTACGTGCTATCCTCGTCAATTAAAGACGTTACTTACTTACGAATACATTATAGTATCATCATTGAATACATAAGTGAATATAAGTCAAGGTAGAAGTAATTTTTACACAACTCATAACAGGAATGATTTTGACATTTGAAAATTAGTAGAATACCGGTACTCACAGTACGTTTAAAATACTGAACAGAATTGCGAAAACGAACGATGGCGGGTCAGTGCATTTAACCACAATCCTTTGCACGCGTAACCCACCATACCTCGAGAGAATTTTCAAAACATCACAATTTGCAAGTGTTAATTATAAGCTGTTACCTGCCGTATATTGATGTGAACGTGTCAGAAAGTTTAGCAGGTTTTCGGTAAGCTAGGACTGTACAGCCGCCATTTTTTTCTTCACAGTAAAGGTAGAAAAGTTTTTTGACGCTAACTGAAAGTTCCACGAAGTTGTTGGAAAATTTAACAAATTTATAAATTTATAAATTCAAGTTTTGGATTATTCATTATTTTAAAACGACGTGGTTAAATAAACTACCTACCTACTTATTTAGAACGATAGGAGATTTATGATTTCACGGCTTGACTCAATTCTACTGCAAAAATGCCTCAGTCTGCTGTATTTCCTTGTTTTATCATGATTTCTTAGAAAACTGTTCGGGATGCCCTGAAATGATAGGGTATACTCCCGTTTCGAGTTTGTTTAGACACCGCTGTACTCCTTGACAAAATTAAGACGCGTTTGCTCAGGCTTAGCCTCAATGCAGAGAATAACCCGTGCAATTAAAAATGGTTTCTATTGTTGAATGTCAACACGTTTTCGCATTCTCGTCGGTATTTGTGCATAATTTACACTGAATTGAGGCTTAGCCTGAGCAAATGCGTCTTTTGTCAAGGACAGCGGTCATCGCTTAACAACTCGAAACTGGAGTATTGCAATACTTGACATCAAATAAAATAATTTCAAATGTTTACTGGTTATTTCTGCTTGCTCGTGGTAGCCTGTGAACAAGGCTCTCTAAGAGAAGGGGGGAGGGGGAAAGAAGAGGGAAACGGAGGGGGAGGGAAGAGTTCCCCTACCTTTCCCTCCTCTCTTTCCCCCTCCCGAGGCGGTGACTCAGCTTACTTGCACGTCAAAGACAGAAGTTTCTTTACATGTACAGCGCCTTGCAGAGAAAATGGACCTTTCAGCATCAATTAGATATTCGTAGCCTGCGTAGCGGCCCTAACGGGGCACGGGATTGGCTAAGCGGATATTCGATGCCATGATTATCAGTCATTTATCTCACTTCTTACTGTATAGGTCTATAATCTGCAGTCATATATCAGTCAAATCGTGAATGAATCAAATGAATGATTTATGTGTACCGGCAATGTGGTCCCGACGTGTTAACTGATTACACTGAAAATTAAAGTTACCAGAGTCGGCTGGAACCACTTGAGGCTTTAATTAGGCCCAAGGCCACCAAGACCTTGTTTGACTTTTTCATGAATTTCAACATTTGCGGCGGAAAAGGGCGTTGTAGTTCAGTTGTGATTGGCGCCTGTACAGTTGTGATTTCGCAAGACTTTTCCCATGGGGCCACGCCGATAAAAGCAAAAGGGACTGCATTCTTTCCTATAATTCATTCCGCGGAGTTTCGAACCTGATACGGTATTGAAAGCACAACTAAAAGAAGAGTTTCTATTACCGTACACCTGAACCTCATCCACAACTCATCAATCAATCCCCCTCGTTTCTCGTAGCCTACGATTGGATGTTTTTCGGTGGGTAAACGGCTATTCGTAGGCTAGTTTCTCGCTGCACCCGATTGAGTTCATCGGCCTGCCTGTCTGGAATCTCCTTACAAAAAAAATCGTTTTTTGTGTGAAATCGTTGTTGAGTGAAGAAGTGAATTTCAGAATGATGGTCATACTCATCAAGTGGGAGTGGTCGCAAGTAAAACTGAGAACGAATGACTAGTTTTAGCCCTTGCGATAATCTTGTACATTTGCTGTGACGTGTATTGGCATTGCTAGCGAATGACGTTCATGTGGGATGTCTTACGTAACAAAGAAGGAAGTGGCCAAGAAATTATAACATGGTCAAAGTATTTCATACGTGCAAGCGATATTCGAAGAATCGCTCAGAATAACTTCGGGATCCTTTACAAGTTTACTTTAAACGTTGGATTATTCCGTTAAATTTCTGCATGCTAAGCCAATTATAATCGTCTTTTGTTTTAGAAACGGTTCTCTGGGCTTGGCCATTGAATCAAACAATAGTCCATCAAATATGTTAAGAATTTGTGCTAAATTTATGCTTCAATGAGAAAGTTAACAATCAGGACATTTCTTATGCAATTTCTAAAGAAACTAGTATTTGATTGGTTAAATCATCAATCCCTTTTACAAACAACCAATCAAATTTCAGCTTCTATATAGCTTGTCTATCAATGATGGAGAACAAACACCCCACGTGAGAAAATAACGGTCTCTGATTGGTCGACGTTAGTTAAGCCCCAGTGTGATGCCGTTATGAGTGTTTCGATGTTTTCCAAAATTGTAGATATTCGGTCTGAAAAGATGCTCAAATATTGCTAAATTCTCTCAAATAACCCACAGGGAACTGATGCTACACACTGTAAAAAGCCCAACATATTGTTCGTGATTTGAAAAGGGTTGCTATGGGCTTGAAAATCTTGCTAGGCATCGTTTGGATATCAGTTTGTGGGTTACCGCGTTTTGGAGGTAAGTTTTCCGCTAATGTCACCTCAGAATATTCTTACTAGATTCAGAATAATTTATGGTATTTTACGATATCAGCGATATCCTCAAAGAAGGTAGCATTATTTCTCGGCCGAGCACTTTTCTGCAGTAGAGAAACATTTGGTAGAAATCGTTGCGGACAGAAAATTCCAAATCGAGTTTGTAGCGTCTCTAAACTACCGTCTCTCTCTTCGCTGTCTTGTTTGAAAATGATCTCAACTCAGAAGTTTACCAACAAGTTTGAAGAGTTTTGGTGTCTTCTACAACTTATGAAGGACTATTTCTCGATCGCCAGTATCTCAATGAACCACCACAACCGCTTAAAAATGGCTCGCAAAGTTCAAAGCGATTGACTCGTCTCACTTTCTTGTCATCGAACGCATCGATGTACTCGTTTATTATGACTACTCGCTTTTGTTTTCTGTGCTTCCTTATTCGAGAACAGTTTAAAAACACGCTACACTATAAGAGAAAAGAATTGTTTAGAGGTTAGGGGCTCGATCGGATGGATATGTCGTTTAGATTTGCGATAAGGAAAAAGAAAATGATATTCCGCTTGCATGAATTGAAATGTTGCTGTTGTTTATGGTACGTGAAGTGGAAACGACATAATGAAGGCAGAGCAAACACTTTCATTGCTTTCTCAAATAACTATCTTTGTCTTGAAGCAAAACGAAGTTGCAGTTCAATATCAAAGCTGCTTAGCAAACAAGTTAGCATGGAACTATGTTCATATAACTTAATGGCAGTCAACTGAATTTGATATGAATTTATAGACGAAATTAATGCTAATTAGGTAGTTACGTGTACTATGACCTCCTTGGAGATCCTGGACTTCTGTAACCTTTTTTAATACATTCATGAACTTATATCTGTTGCATTATATTGCAAAGGTCTTATTATTTGCCTTTTGTTATTGTTTACCCCTTAATTTGTCCCCAAAAAACTTTTGGAGAATTATAACATTTAAATATATTTCATAAACTTGCATATAATTACATAAAAACAAGACGCTCAATGAGCGTTCACTCGGGCATTGTGAAAAGGAAAATGTCAGTTGTTCGAGGAAGTACTTGAAAATGAATGCCAGTTGGTTGAAGAACAAGGACAATGTCAGCTGCGCGAGGAGAGACCTGACAATGAAGTTGCGTGACGAGGGAGACTATGTATATACATGTATGTGTCGAGTTCATTTGATTTGCCTTTGAGTTCATTTGATTACCTTTTGACTTTGAGTTCAATTGATTTGATTTTGATGAGTTTGTGTAAAGGCCCCCTCTCTAGCTTCAGATCCCGAAACGTCGAGTTTGGAATCGAGTTCGGGTTCGAGTTACGGTTCGAACGTCGAATAAAACAAGGACATCTTCTTCAATACAATATAATTTCTCTGACGTCATGACAATCAGTGACAGTTGAGTGACGAGGGAGACTATTAGTCTGGTGAGTACGAACATGATACGTCTTGAGGTTGCATAGGTCAGATGGTTCCGATAACGGCCTCGCGTTTGTTTTAAAAAAAAAATATTTTAAGCGAGCTTCTAGTCCTTTTACCACTTCTAGTCATTGAACGATGAACTAGAATCCTGACCTTTTAATAGCTTGAAGATCTACAGCTGCTTTCAAAACTAAGATTCATAATCTACTTGAGTCCTGTGTCTCCTTTATCTTTTCAAATCTACGGAAGATCCAAAAACCTTCCCCTCCGTCTCCAGGACGAAGGAATGGCTGTTTACAGGACGCCATTTACTTGAAAAGTGTGATTAAATACGTCGCATACTCGTCATTTTGAAGCCGAACAAAACTACTACTACCGAAATCCGCATTTTCTAACTCGGGCGGCCTGCGGCCTGGGCCCGAGTAATAAGCAGAATATGTTGAACCACAATTTCGTAAATTGTCTCCATCAAGCACTTGCTGGGAGGGAATTTTTAGGACCATCCCCTACATAACCCCCTAAGGATGTCTGTCTGAGGCAACATGTACATCAAAAGACACACATTAAAAAAATTTGAAATAACAATTTATACCAGTAAATGTCAAAAATTGATTTTTATTCAAAAACCCTCTTGAATGATCACCGCCTTTTGTTTTATGTGAGAAAAAACTAATAACCATGGCACAATACATAAATTGTTCAGTTCAGTTTGATACAGAGAAATTATTTTTATATATTCTGAATATACATGACAATTCTATCATGAAAATAATAGCAAAATATTGTTATGATATTCTTTCGTTATGTGATAGTTATATTCTGTAGTTTATGTTACTGTACGTTTTGAACTTGTAAGTACTTTATCCTATGTACCTAGTTTGGTATTTGATGGAATAAAATTATCCGTACAATGTACCTTATCACGAAAAAGCATGGAAATTTGGTGACCCGAAAACACAGTGTCAAGAAAATTGGTTTGTGTGAAAGTGAAATGACTGTACATACATGTAACAATAATAACTAGACGCTCTACCAGGCTGCGTGAAGTCGACTTCTAACTGATATAGCCTATTTGAACTAAATATAGATATCTTAGTGCGATTAAAACAGTGTTTGGTCGCTCGTTGCGTGACTTGGTAGAACATGCTTTCTTTGTAAAAACAATTTCACAAACTCAGCGAATCATGAATGACAATGACATAGTTTATTTGGTGCCATGAATATATCCATCTAAATCCATATGTAAATAAACTAGACATCGCAGAGTGACTAAACGATGTTTGGATGAAGTATAAATATAGCCAACAACTATCGCTGCTTCGCAGCTCGCTTGCCATTTTGCGGCTCAAAAGTACGGTAAGGGAGAGTGTAGGTCAGTACCTCCTGTGATAATTATTTTCACTCGCCACGATGTGGGGTACTGAAGCAACATAACATCCGGGTTGCTCATCGTCCCATGAGAAAGCTGGCCAATGTGTTCCCACGTCCCAAAGACCCACCCGAACGATCTCTAAAGACGAGAACAACAGAACACAAGAGAGCCATTTCTCATAATTACAGCAATTCGAAGATCGCACAACATGCTAACAACACAGGCCACACTTTTAACTTTAACAACACTGAAATCGTGGCAAGTGAAAATAATTATCACAGGAGGCTTTTCTTGGAAGCGTGGTACTCGGCGCACGATCGCAACGCTGGAAATGACTACATTAGTATTCCAGATGTTTACCGCGCGATAGAACTGAACATTGGCACGAGCACGCGCTATTAAGTCAGAGACAAAAGTCTATTTTCAGTATATATTCTATATATACATTAATAATGGAAAAGGTTTAATAATGGAGATTTATGGCATGGATATGTAACAGCCATGTTGTTGGTGGTACAAACAAGAGAAGCTAATGAGGAATGCTAAATGGCCTGACCAATTAATGAATGTATATAGATGTACTTTTTGATGTCTTCAATGTCGCTTTACACCAGATTTTTTGACACTACATGTATGTGGCTGGGAACCCTTAGTAATGAATTATAATAATATAATAATAACAACTTTATTTAAAATCGGGATAGTTGGGTGAAAGGGTTAAGTGTCAAAGTCTTCTAGCAGAGCACAAATGCTCCACTAATCTGGGACACTATGGTAGCTAGTATTTACTAAGCCGCAGTATTGCAGAAACATTAAGCAAATTAAGGAAATTGACACAACTTCGTTCGTCGTTTTCTAATAGATTGATTGAGCTTGCATAATTTTTCCACAATACCGCGCCTCACTCCTAGTATAGGTCAGGCCATGCACACACGCCAGGAACTTCATGCCCTACGCTTAGCTTTTCAATATAGATTCATATGACTGACCAGATGGTTTAGGAACTTGATGGGTCTTGTTTATCTTTCTCTGCAGAGAGTACGGATCCTTCCTGGACTAGTGATACTTACACAAAGTCCGTGGAAAAAGATGGCAAAATGGTAACAATTATTACGAAAGTATATGCTATTCAAGATGGCGCTTTCACCTTTCATTGGAGATACAACGATGGCAGTACATCTCTAGACTATGTCAAATGGACTTTGGATAGATCTCATGATAACACTGGCAATCTTATCGGGATTGCCTCTCAAAGGCCTGGTCAATCTATAACAGTTATCCCAAGTTACAAGAGTCGAACTAGATTTTTCAATGGGGTTAGTGTGGAAATCAAGCAATTGAAGTATCCTACAGATGAAGGGATATATAAATGTGACCTGAGTTTTACAAATGTTTTCTCACTGATAGACAGAGCAGAACTTATTGTTGTTGGTAAGTAAATAAGATTTATTATTCATTCAAAATATATACTCGTTTCTGATTGGCTGAGGACCCCTGGTCAATTCTCCATAACCAGACGTCATCGTCCTACAATTTTTTTGACTGGACTCTGACGTCACGCATTGTCCTACAATTTTTTGGGGTGTACTCTTACTAATTCTTTTGGCACTTAAAGGACTTGTAAATACCGTCTTAAGTCATAATTCAATAAAGAAAAATCAGTTTAATCATGTTTTTATGTTATATGTTTTGAACGAATAAAAAACAATAATTATTACTGGATTCAGCCTCATCCAATAATAATTGCTTTTTATAACTAGTCATTTCTAATAGAAAGTCAGGGACCCCTAAGACGGGGGGCTTTGCCCCCCCCCCCCCCCACTAGTATATGACTAGTCTACTAGAATATCCCCACTTTCAAGGGTGCTCAGCGGTCCCTGAAAGTGAAATACTGCAATGTATTGACTATTGATTTTCATGACTGGGTATCAGAGTTCAGCCAGAAGGATTGGTGTGGTACAATAATTATAGTACTAACCTGGTACCTAGAGTGAGAGGGGAGCCAGGGGAGGGGAGGTCGATACACTATGTAATTTTTTAATACTAATATTAAATAGTCTTTATTCATTTACAAAACATTGTATTAAATGTTAACATTATTATTATTATTAACATCACCCTCTTCCAGTCCCACCAACTATAACCCAAAGAACATCTGGTCCAATTACCATAGCTGAAGGAGTCACAAAAACATTGGAGTGCGCTGCAGATGGAAATCCTACGCCGATGATCAAGTGGACATTAAGAGATGTGAACAATAATCTCAGAGTAGTGCAGCATTCTGATAATCATTACGGCTACAACATCACCAATGCTGGAAGGAAAGATAAAGGAACATATACATGTGAAGCTAAAGTAACTGGGGGCAGTTTTATTAAACAGACATCATATTCAGTAATTGTAGCTGTCAAATGTAAGTACAATGTAGATAAATTATCCATATACATGTATATAGGAATTCTTTGTCACACGGTAAACCAAGTCATTTTCATATGTGATTGAGTGGGAAGTATTTCCATCATGGTCGTGTGGTGACAGTACCGTGACGTGGCCATAAGCATTCTGATTGGTTGAGCAATGAGTTTGCACACTGTGTGTGCCTGTGACCCCCTTTACTCTGGGTCTACTCTTTAAATTTATATGTTTGAGGAGGGTAGGGGGGGGGGGGGGGGGGGGAAGGGGAATCCTGGCTATGCCCATGAAGAATATGACACCTTCAATAAAGGTGTGCACCTCAATGTATTTCTCTCCAATGAGTTTCCTCATGCTCCTTTTTACAGATAAACCTGAAGTGACCCATATCTCACCCAACCAATCGAGCACAGAAAATTACGATGTACATATTGAGTGTACCGCTGTTGGTGATCCTGAAATAACACAATATCATTGGTACAAGAAGGAAGATGACCCAGTTTTCAAGATTACTAACGGAGGAAAGTATAGAATCTGGGGTAATCTTGGAAGAAAACTGACCATTAAAACACTGTCCAAGGAAGACTCTGACTGGTACTATTGTGCTGCGGAAAATAGTCTTGGTATTGGTAATGGTACTAAAACCTATGTTGGTGCATTGTGTAAGTATAGATCTTTGTACATGTACGACTAGGCCGGGCTGTTGCTATGGTGTCTGTGTTGGTATTGGTAATGGTAATCGTAATGGTACTAGAACAGGGTTCCCACTAGCCTCCTAAAGCAGACCCGTGTCCAGGCTTCAGTTTTTCTTCGCTGGCCACTGGGTCTGCTCAGATGAACCATACATTCCTTTCCAGTGGATTTGCCAATCAGAACGAACCTCTTAAATCTGTGGTGGTGCGGACTTTGACCTCAATGGACTTCCACGAACAAACATCACGTGAACTGACAGTTCGTATAGTACTGTGGTAGCTTGAAGAGTTGTCAAGCTAGCGATGTAATGTTTTCAAAATTCAACAGTTGAATATCCACCAGCAAAAGTCAATCGATCCGAGCGATTTATTTTGAACAAAAGGACTTGTTCGTCAACTTCCGACTGGTCATGGAAAGTCATTACTGATATATCAAGCATTGAAACTGAGTCTACGACAACGGTACACATGATTCTGGTCATTTATTTACTTTAGCAAAGCAACTTCTGCAGACAGACAAAGAGTTACCGTATTCAAAATATTCTTGTATGTTGATATCCAAAGTACGGGACAAGAGTGCCAGTAAATTAACTTTCGTTCGTCCGAATATTTCCGGGTTTTCCTCTCCTTTGACTCACTTTTGGCACAATAAAGCACAAGTCCTCATCCTGATTTTCGTGTTATCATTATCTGTGGTCATTTAACCGGGTTTAAAACATCATTGATTAGATTATGAATTTTAAACAAGCTAGAGCTTTGCAACACGATATCTCTAAAAATAACTCAAAGTGTGGGAACTATTTTGGCACTGATAATACAAGTGATTTCATTGGCTACAATCCCCGACAATATCAATGAAACAACTATCTAAATTGTGACTGATTCTACCAAACAGGGCACTAAGTTGCACATTAACTGCATGTCATGGTTTACCAAACAGGGCACTAAGTTGCACATTAACTGCATGTCATGGTACAAACCCCCTCGCCCCTCATCAATGTTGAGGGTAGCAATGATCGCCGTGTTTGAATCGCACCACTAATCAACATTGATGTTGGGGGGAGGGGGTAAAGAGCCCTATTGCGTGCGCCACAAAATATCATTATCAATGATTTTCAGAGCGTTATTGTTTCAAAGTAAATTGGCGCCGATTGTAGTTCAACGGTGCGTAAAACAATCGGAAAGGAATGTATGGTTCAACTGAGCAGACCCAGTGGCCAGCGAAGAAAAACTGAAGCATGGACACGGGTCTGCTTTAGGAGGCTAGGTTCCCACTGACCTTGAAAAGTCAGTGAATTCTGATTTTTTTTCAAGATCAGGGAATTGTCAGGGAATTTTGATTTTGGTCAGGGAATTTTGTAATTTGACAAAAAGGTCAGTGAAAAGTCAGGGAATTTCTGTCAGCCTTCACAAAATTGGTTTGAATTCGGTGATAATTATGTAGCATAATGGGTAACTTTTAGACAGATTGTGATCAATCATGATGAAAACTCACAAAAAAGTTTAAAAGTTGTCATTGACCTATAAATGGTCCATGTAAATGTATTTCTTCATACATACATACAGTATATTGCATTAAAAATACTATAGTAAGTCGCAATGCAGGATATGATAGTAAAACAAGAGTACAGTATGGTCAGTGAAAAATGGTTTTTAGTCAGGGAAAAGTCAGAGAATTTAATTTTTCCGGATGAGTGGGAAGTGGTAGTGGTTGTGGTGGTAATAATGGTGATTATGATGGTATTGATGGTGGTGGTGGTGGTGATGGTAATGGTGGTGGTTGTGATGGTGATTATGATGGTAGTGATTATGATGGTAGTGATTATGATGGTAGTGATTATGATGGTATTGATGGTGGTGGTGGTAATAATGGTGATTATGGTGGTGGTGATGGTGATTATGATGGTAGTGATGGTGATTATGATGGTAGTGATGGTGGTGGTTGTGATGGTGATTATGATGGTATTGATGGTGGTGGTGGTGGTGATGGTAATGGTGGTGGTTGTGATGGTGATTATGATGGTAGTGATTATGATGGTAGTGATTATGATGGTAGTGATTATGATGGTATTGATGGTGGTGGTGGTAATAATGGTGATTATGGTGGTGGTGATGGTGATTATGATGGTATTGATGGTGGTGGTGGTAATAATGGTGATTATGGTGGTGGTGATGGTGATTATGATGGTAGTGATGGTGATGGTGATTGTGATGGTGGTGGTTGTGATGGTATTGATGGTGGTGGTGGTAATAATGGTGATTATGGTGGTGGTGATGGTGATTATGATGGTGGCGGTGGTTGTGATGGCGGTGGTGGTGGTAATGATGATTATGATGGTAGTGATGGTGGTTGTGATGGTGATTATGATGGTAGTGATGGTGGTGGTTGTGATGGTGATTATGATGGTATTGATGGTGGTGGTGGTAATAATGGTGATTATGGTGGTGGTGATGGTGATTATGATGGTGGTGGTGGTTGTGATAGCGGCGGTGGTGGTAATGATGGTAGTGATGGTGGTTGTGATGGTGATTATGATGGTAGTGATGGTGATTATGATGGTAGTGATGGTGGTGGTGGTGATGATGATGGTGGTTGTGATGGTAATTATGGTGGTGGTGGTGGTAATGATGATTGTGATGGTGGTGGTTGTAATGGTGATTATGATGGTAATGATGGTGGTAATGATGATGGTGGTAATGTGGTGGTAATGATGGTGGTGGTAGTGGTGATGGTGGTGCATGGTTGTAATGGTGATTATGATGGTAATGATGGTGATTATTTATTTATTTATTTTTTTATTATGATGGTAGTGATGGTTGTGGTGGTGGTGGTGGTGGTAATGATGGTGGTGGTAGTGGTGATGGTGGTGCATGGTTGTAATGGTGATTATGATGGTAATGATGGTGGTAATGTGGTGGTGGTAATGATGGTGGTGGTGATGGTGATTATTTATTTATTTATTTTATGATGGTGGTAATGATGGTGGTGGTAGTGGTGATGGTGGTGCATGGTTGTAATGGTGATTATGATGGTGGTAATGATGGTGATTATTTATTTTATTATGATGGTGGTGGTTGTGATGGTAATAATAATGATAGCAGCAATCAGGCTCATCCAAAATATAATGCATCAATCAATCAATATCAATATCATGATTATGTTATCCTTCTTACAGATGCTCCTACAAAGGTAACGATAACCTATAAACCAGGAAATCCAGTCAATCTCACTCAGGCAGTCACTTTGAAATGTGTGTCGGATGGTATGCCCTTACCTATGATAACATGGAAGTTTAATGATCATTCACTCAACTCAAATACTCAAGTTATAAGAGGTGATCGGCATAAAGAGGTCTGGATTTCAAAGCTTACAAGAGAATTGACAGGAAATTATACATGTCTGGCAGCAAATGTCCACGGGAATAAGAAAAACACTGACATATTGCATGTTAACTGTGAGTATCCTAATTATTATTATTATTTTTCATGATTTTCATTTTCTTTGTTTCTTCCATCAATATCTGATTTTTTTTTTTGAATTTTTTGATTTTTGATTTTTTTAATATATAATAATAACAAAAATAATAACAAATAAAAAAAAAAAAATCAATATCTGATTTTCCTTCATTCTTTCTCTTATTTGTTTTTCTTTTCAATCAAGCACAACCCACTCATCATGTAGTTTTATTCCTTTCCAGACAAACCAGAGAAACCGTATTTCACCACAGGACTCCCAAAGCTTGGCGCTATCCGTGGTTCTCATACACGTTTAACATGTAAAGCTGATGGCTACCCACCCCCTCACTTTGTCATCAAAAAAAATGGTGCAAAAGTTTCCTCTGGGGCACAGGACTACTATATGTTTTCTCCTGTAAAAATTAATGACGAAAGCGACACATTTACATGTACTCCTTTTAACTTAATGGGTCAAGGAAAAGAAACGGAAAAATCTAGTATCCGAGTTCTTGGTAAGCTGTTCTATGTGTGCTTATTTAAGAATCATTTTTTCTCTGCGTTATGTTAAAAAGTAAACAATATTTGAGACAATACAAAAGATACATTAGTACTTGAAAAGTATTATCTTTTGTATTATTTCAACATTTACATTGGCGTGATGACACAATAACAGCATTATTATTATTATTATTATATTACCAATGGACACCATTGATAGCCTGATTTAAAAATAATAATATTGTATCTTGTACTTGTATTTCCTTTCAGTTCGTCCGGTCTTCATCAAAGGTCTTACACCTACTAAGATTGTTAAGACAGAAAATGATACAAAGAATTATACATGTATTGCTGACGCCAAAACCCAGAGCCGATATCATATGGTATATCAACAGTGACAATGTGACATATGATAAGCCGTACATGGGTGTTACAGTTACCATAACCAAACAAAGCCAAAATAATCCCAAATATCATACAACGGAGAGTACGCTGATATTAGACCCTATCACGTGGAGACATGATGGAAACATCTCCTGTGTTGCATCTAACGATGCTGGTGCTCAGCTGAGTTATACATTATTGAAGTTAGACGTAAGATTTTTTTAATGTACCGTAACTTTACTATATATCTATATACTTATACTTATGACATTATAGTGAAACTCCTAAGAAGTCGGGAACTTGGATATTTGAGCAAAAAAATAGAAAACAAGTGTATTTCATTCATGATTTGGAGAAAAGAGCTAGAAAAACTGCTTAAAATGAGCAGTTGGACTGGAAATAGTTTACGTAGTTTTGGTTAGTTTGTTTACTTTTCGCAACTAATAAACGAAGTAATTAAACTTAGCGACGGGTCGCTTTGATAAAACGAAAGGTCGAAAAACATTTTGTTATCAAAGTTGGTAAAACTTTATGTAAAGTTTACATAACTAGTTCTGAGGAATTAGTTTTTCGCTTCTAATTATTACATTGAAGGGTTAGTTTGCACACTTGAAAGTTTGTGTAAGTTTACAGTTTTCATTTGGTAAAGTTACCCCAAAAATATTCTATGAAGTTGTTGTTTTAATGCTGAAATAATTTCTGGCTTTTTAACTTTCTTCACTCGTTCAAAAATACACTTAGTTATCATCAAAAGAAGACACGAATGGAGAGTGGACTCCGAAGATGCCAACTAGTTGACAACGTATATATTTAACCACATGATCTGAATTGTAGCTTTGTGCGGAGCTAAAGTTTCTGAACTTACAATTCCTTCCAAATTAAACCAAGTAAAACCAAGCTAAACCAAGCTAAACCAAGCTAAACCAAGCTAAAACTACAGAAACAAATGGTGACAGGATATGCTCTGTGAAGAGTTACTGTTTTAGGGAGTGTTTTCTCGACTTATCAGGACATTTTCAACAACGCAATGACAGAACCGCTTTGCCCCCAAGGTTGTGCATTTGTCAATAGTTTTTGTTACAGTACAGCAAGTAATTAATGGCTTTGCAGGGGCTTAATGACACTTCTACAACTCACCGTTTATTCCAGACAATACAAAAAGCCACAGCAAGCCGAGTTTAAAAATCATCTTGGTTGCATAGGTCACTCCCTGACACCAGCTCTCCTTAAACTCTGAAATCCCGGCACGCTTTTTGATCTGACTTTATAGATATAAACTTTTCTATGACCGTACTAAAT